>CAXAMN010021718.1:841092-862381 GCA_963970005.1 Durusdinium trenchii
GCCCGAGCCGCAATGAAGTGGTACCGAGGTGGTATCGCGCACTGTAATAGACGGAAGCCTGGCGTAGCTTGCAACAAACATCAAGGGCGCGAGCTCAAAACCTCAACAATAATATCTTTTCAAAACCCCCTCCTTCACAACATGCATCAAACAACGACGTCAAATAAAACGAAACAAGGTTTCCTTGCCATAGTGAACGACCAGAGATGGCTCCTGTAAACATACGCAAACATGACAGGCTCCACGGCGCCAAACCTTCGCTTAACATCTCCCCACCCTTCTTTCCTCTCATCCAAAATTAAGACAGACCACAAAATACGAAGAATGGGTTCACAACGGTTGGTCTCAGGGCGCTAGGTCGACTCACGGCGGATGTCCACCACAAGCTTGTAGCAAACAAACATGCACCAAGCGTGCAAGGCTTCAATCAGACTGCCGAAAAAAGCAGCTGACCATTGATCCGTAAGCTTGATTGCTTTCGATCAAGAACATCATACAGGCCAAACGCTTTCTCCCCAGCAATTCTCAACCCTCACAGGTTTTCCAAACTTTTTGCTCCTTCAAGGATCGAAAAAAGTGATTTTTCTGGACACCAGTTTGGGGTCCAAAAACCCTAGCAAAAACCGGTCCCGCCACAGAGGGCCTCCCCAGCAGGAAGTGGGGCCTTCCCAGATTGCACTGTCTTTCGCAGGCTTGTCAAGATGCCAGGAAGGCACAAATGGCGAGGAGTCTACGCAGAAGAGAATGCTTTCGCCATTTGTCCTGCTGTGCGATGGCCACCTTGGCTACACATGATCCCGGACATGGGGTTTACCCCTGGTCTTGGATGAAAACAAGCCTTTCTGGCGGCAGCAAGCGCGGTCTCGCATGTTTCACCTTGCACAGAGGAAAGACTACATGATGGTGGAGACGCCGCCTGTGGGTCCTAGGTTGTGGTGTTTTGTTTGTTTGGTGTGGTGTTGGGTTTCTCTGTTCCTTTCTCCACCATCAGACTGTTCTTCCCTCCCTTCAACGATAACCTGGGCACCATGCCCACACGGCGTCCGTACTCGTGGAAAAAAATTTTTTCGTTTCACCTGTTTCACCTAGCACAGAGGAAAGACCACGTGATGGTGGAGACTCGGCCTGTCCGATGCATGCGCCCATTGCAAGGAACAACATTCCGCAAAGGCTTCACACCCAAAGTCTCGGCAACCCGGAGCCAAGACGCTGTTTAGTAGTTTGCAGTCACGGAAGACGTTAAATGCCTACCACTGTGGTCGGCAGTTTGACGATGCGGAGCTGCCGGCAGTTTTGCCAAGCCTCTGCTTCAATAAGCCTGATGCCTGACTCTACACTGGCGTGTCTCAGGCGTGGAACCCCTGCAAAGGCCCCTTCTGGGACAATTCCCTCTGGGTTCATGGGGACATGAACTGCTAGCGGAATGTGATGGATGCGGCAATCCTCAAGTTCTGCTTGAGATGGCAGGACAACACTGCAGTTCCGAAAGACAATGGTGTATTCCGTGCCTTGCTGTAGCTTGTCCCAGATTGGGTCCTCTAGGTGCATCTGTGTGGCAGTTTGTAGAAAGTCAATGAAGCACCCAAACACTTTGAGATCAGTGACAGAAACGAGATAGTCCATAACCTGGTCTTCTAGATCCTCAAAGCGGTCAAACTTTGCAACACTGAGAGAGACCTGAAAAGTCTCTCCCGAAAGCGCAGTCAGCATCAGTATTCCATGACCGGCTCCTTTTCAGGGAGAGTGCTAATCATGGATGAATCATCAAATTCCATGTGCGACAGGCTGTTTGCAATGATTGTTTGAGCCAAAAGTGTCTGGGTCTGCTTGTGGGCTGTTCCCAAGGCCATGGATTCTGAAGATAGATGCCAAGGCACCCACCTAGAGTCTACCATGGGCTGGCATGCCACGTCATGTCAGCATAGAGTCAGGTATCAGCCTTATTGGCCCAAGCATGGCACTCATGCCGTCAGCTCCGAATTGTCAAACTGCCGTCAACAGTTGTTAGCATTTCTGACAACGCATTTCGAAGCTGTAAACTGCTCAACAGTGTCACTGGCCTGGTTGCCGAGTTTGGCTACAAAGCTTTTGATGGAGTGCTGTTCACTGCAGTGGGTCTACACCACTGAACCACCAAGTTTGGGCATTGCCTCTTTCGAGGCTCATCAACCTTGCCGAATTTACCCTGCAAGAGAGTCCCTTTTCAAGCAAGGTGCCGTCACAACCCACTGCCAGCGAATTGGCTCTAGGTTGCCTCACCTCTACAGGGAAAGCCACATTAACACTGACGCAGGGCTTCAAAGTCACAGGAGCGCATGCTTGCGACAACTGTTCACCTTTCCAACACACAAATCGAAGAAATACAAGAATTTACCTTTGTGCACTCCACGAGCCTCAAAGAAGTTTGTCTCCCGAGAACACTCCATTCGATTCGAGTCAAGGCCTTCATGAACTGTGCGGCCCTGCCAGAACTTGCCAAACCACCCTCACTCAAATATTCAGCGAGTGGAGCTTTCTTGGACTGCACTGCTTTCAAGAGGCTAGTCAAGTTGCCAGGCCGGCACAAATGGCAAGAGGTTTTGCTTTCGCCATATGCCCAGACATGAGATGGCCGCCTTGGCTACTCATGATTCCGGACACGGGATATGTCTCTGGTTTAGCCTGAAGTGACCCTGTCTGAATGTAACAGCCCATCCAGTCTGGGTGCGAGCCTTAGCTCGGGTCCGGCCAGGTCAACTTTCGCCCTTGTGCACCGTACAATCCATACGTACATGCATTTTATAAGCCAAGGGAGCAGATGGCAACTGACGCGGGCTGGTTGAAACCACACACACCTACCCTGCAACTCTTATGGCTCAAGCAGAGTGAGCATGCCAGCTGATACGCCTGGCCCAGCCCTCGCTGCAGTGAAGAAGGGATGGAGGCACAGACCTGCGCCTTCCTCACGCTGGCAGGAGAGAAGCTGCCCATTGAGGTAGATCTGAATGCATATACTGGTATTTGGGGTTTTGAAAAAATGCCGTATTTGCAGAGCTCCCCTATTTTGGATGCAGCAGCACCAGTGTGATTTGCAATTTGTGCAAACAGACACCCACCAAGTCTTAGCAAACCCCATACAGAGCAAACTGAGAGCCAACCACTGCTGCTATGTGATTGCTCGGCCATGCTTTGTAGAAGCAGCACACAAAGGGCAACTTAAAGGGGAAGCCAAGGCAATCAGAGTGCCACGTGGTAGGAATGATAAAATCCCACCGCAAGCCTTCTCCTTCCACACGGAAGTCCGTCATGTCCGAGTTGAACCCGGTATGCGGATTGTAGGAGAAGCTGCGTGGAGGAGTTGTCGACAGCTGCAAGTGGTCCACCTGCCAGACACGGTAGTCAGCCTGCTGCATGGTGCCTTCAGCCGCTGCCGAGTCTTACGCGTAGTGATTGCCCCTGGCTGCCAACATTTCGGCGCTAAGGTCTTCGAGGAGTGTTGCTCCCTAACACAAATAGGAGTGACGCAGTGCCCTGACATTGTACTCGCCCCCAAGCACAATTGCGGCCCCGTGTGTTTCCTGTCTTCTGCTAGATTTTAACAGGATAGGGACGGCCGCGTGCGTGAGCTGCCAACAGCTGCAAACTGTGGATTTGTCCAAACGCGTGTCAGTGAACTTGTGGGCTCAACTTTCGCGTACTGCTCACAGCTACAACAACTCAGTCTTCCCCAAAATTTACGAATCATTGAACAAGAAGCCTTTCTCAAATGTACCTCGCTACAAGAAGTCTGCATCCCGTCATCCCTGCTTTACATCGCGAGGCGTGCTTTTGCAGGTTGCACGCAGCTTCGAACAGTTCGTAAAAAAGGGAAAAGCACAACATGGCGAGGTACCTATGCGCGGGGCAATGCTTTTGACAAATGCGAGCAATTGGACAAGCCCCAGTGGCTCCGATTCCTGCCGCCAAATGCCAATGACCAATGGAGGGAAGACTTCCATGAAGCCATACTTTAGACTGGCAACGCTCGGACGACAGTGGGGATGGACTGCTATTCTGCTGTCTCGATTTTGTGAGCCAGGCTCAAGAAAGCTCAGGCAAAGCCATCATTTCGGCCTCACTATCAATATTTCAGTGAGCCTGCAGGAATGAGAGCCTTAGCTTTCGCTCCTAAGAGGCGGGTGGTAGAGAATGGTAATGGAAGGTTGCCAGGCGGAACCTTAGTTCTCCTTGCAGCGGCCACGCCATGACCATTGCTGTACAAAGAGGCACAAGTACCATGCTAGGATAGGTCCACGTTTCACTGGTTTCACACGGGCCTTGCACGCAACAGGAGAATATTAGCACCTCTCTTTCTTTCTGGAACAGAGAGTACCGCTTTGGCACTCCTTGAATGCTAAGGGGTGCAAAGGTGACCTCCCTTCGGGGGGGATGGCATCACCTTCGTCAGCAAGCTCCATTTGTTTGCCTCTGCCTCCACTGTCTGACCATCGACATGCCTCTCGTCTCGTTCGTGCAATCAGTTGAAGGGGTTGTACAACGAGATGGGCCTTTTCCACGGCTTGTTTGGCAGAGCAACAACTGATTTTCCTGGGCAAGGATCAGACTGGCTGACAACAAACCTGCAAAGCACCCAATTATCACTTTCGCCACTCGATGCAGTGGCCCTCTTGGTCACAGTTTTGTCGGTGGGGCGAGGCCCCTTTGATTGGCTCCGCTGCACTCCGCTCTTGCGCTGACCATGCCGACCGACTTTCGTAGTGAATTCAGGCCCATAGTTAGTACACAGTCAGGCTTTGCCTTTTTCAATTGTCTCACCCTCGTACAGAGGAAACACTTTTAGATGAGGGGGAACCGGCCTCTGGCCCTTGGTGGTGTTTTGGTTTTTGGTTCTGGTTTTTGTTTGGTGGGTTGTTGTTTGGTTTTGGGGTTGCTTGTGTTCTTTTCCCCCTCATCATGTTGTGTTTCCTTCCCCTTCAATGATGACCTGGGCACTCCGCCCACACGGCGTCCGCACTCGTGGAAAAAAACCATACATTGTTGTGGGCACTTTTGAAGGCCTGTGTCCCTCTAACACCTTGGCGAGCTTTCCTGATACGCCAAGCCTCGAAGGGGCATATGAGTATTAGACGGCAATTTGGGTGAAATGGTGTCTTTTCAGGACACCTATAAAAGCACCCAACGAATTGAAGTACCTGGTTGGCCAGAAATACAGCAAGCTGTGCTGCCCCCCACCCAGGCCCAGTGCCAGCTAGAGCCCCTGGGCATCAAGACTTCTGCCACCCTGCAAAGGGCTCCTGGCACAAACGCGGTGCCGGCCTCACACATGCAAGCACAAGACCACACGACCACAGGGCCTGCCGATACAACAAATGCCGACGAGAAAGCTGAGGAGGAAGAGGACGATAAGCATGTGGCGCCAGAGGGGCAAGGATGTTTCTCCTTCCGACAAAGCCTCTTGCTCAGAGCCAAGGACACATATGCTGCCAGGTGTACTGGCAACAAATATGAGATTATCTCCAAATGGCTCCTCACGGGACTGGCAGTGGTCTTCTCGAGGCCGAAGTGGCAGTTTCTTGCCAAAAGAGGTACTCTGACTGCCACCACCTCCTCCGGCGCTATTATCGAGGTGGATACCCGGCGGGCCTTGTGGACAAAAGGGCATTGCCTTACGTGCTCCCGTGGCATAATGCCTTATCGGAGGCTGACTGGCAGCACAGGGTCGGGTGGTTCTGTCATTCTCGATATTTGCATGATATGGAAGCCCTGTATGCTGAGCGTGCATGGTCGAAGTTTGATACCTTTTACCGCACAATGGACCTCACTAACCCCATCCAAGCCATGCGGTACGACCAAGCAAACAGCGAACAAGCAAAACAAGTAACACAAGCAACACAAGCAGAGCAGGCAACCGTACCAGCCCAACCAACAACAACTGAGCCAAGTGTCCTGGCGGGCCCCCACCTTGCTGATAGGGTCACAGTAGCCAATTCTGGCTCGCAGTGCGTGGACAGGCAGGCTACAGCTGCTGCCACTGGCTCAAACCAGTGACTAATTCCCATGCAGCTCACCGTGCGGTTGCCTACTGCCTCATGGAGAGTAAAGAATCTGACACGGATGATACTGCAGGAGTCAGTCACTGCCCATTGAGGCTATACACTTTAGCAGGAAAAGAAATCGAAACTATTGTGCCTATTAGCATTTACCATCATTGGGAAATGCTAGAAGACTATTTAGTAGAGCTGCCAGCCAGATGTTTTGACCTTGATACCTTTGGTTGTGAGCTCATGCTCATATCAGAAGACACCATGAGCCCACTCAGTGACCCCATCCACGAGGAGCTCTGGGAAAACAAGGGGTATCAACTGGTCATCCATACAAGTTTCAGGCAGGTACTTTCCAAAGAGCAAATTCGCAGAGACGAATATGAAGACCACCCCAAAGCCATTTGGGTCCCTGCCAATGAATCAGGCATTCTCCCTGCTAAAGCCTTTTTTGCCCTTGCCAGACTTCGGCACGTACAAGTTGAGGTTGGCTACCACACTATAGAGCGACAGGTGTGGCGCTACTGTCACACCCTTATCATTGTTAAACTGCCGAGCACTGTAGTCACAATCGCGAATGCAGTTTTCCAAGGATGTTATGCGCTCACCACAGTTGCAATGCCAGGGTGCCTATTCCTAGGAGCCAGGCTTTTTGCAGAGTGTTGTGCCCTCGAACGGGTAGGGGTACTCACAGAAAACTCCTGCCGACTAGCCAGGGGTGCTACCATCTCCCCCTATGCGTTTGAAGGATGCGGCAAGCTTAGGCAGATAGGTCTCCCAGGGACCAAAGCCAGCATTGATGTGCTGTCTGCAACGCCCCCCCCAGAAGGTCTGCCAACGGGGTGTTTTTATTCGGCCGGCGTCCAAAGAATAGACATTATACGCTCAACCGAGTTTATTGGGCACAAGGCCTTTGCACAATGTCAGCAATTGACTGCGATTGACTTGTCACGTACACAGGTGAGCATTTTAAGTATGCAAGTATTCTCTCATTGCCGAGCCTTAACACAGGTAATCTTGCCATGGCGCCTCACCGAAATTCGTGCTGAGGCGTTTGAAGCCTGTGTCTTGCTATACACGGTAGCGCTTCCGCGGCAGCTTCTCAGCATTGGACACAGAGCCTTTGCCGGGTGCAGCAAACTAGTCTGCCTCACCTACCGAGGCGCTGAGGCTGATAGATGCCGCCTGCAAGTGGCAGCCAACGCCTTCGAAGGGTGTCAGGCACTAGTCGTCCCTGAAGGAATTTGCTATCTATCGGTACGGGGTAGACAGCGCGCCCAAAAATATGCAATTTGGGAGTCTCAGGAAGAAGACTTCGCACGGCCAACCTAGGAGAAAACATCCAGATGGCTGCCCGTGCAGTTGTCTCTCCCCAAGCTTGTAAATAGTAACAGCCGCTAGCAGCAGCAGTCAAGAAACAGTCAAGAAACAACTGCAGCCTGCTGCAGACCCTTTAGGCTCAGACGGAGACACAGTGCAGGTCAGTCGACGTTCGGCCATGCTCGCTGATCATATTTCAGTGTCTAGCTCGCAATGGAGCGAAGAAAGGTCAATGGTTATCCATTTGATCTTGACCACATTGTCAGGAGAGGAAGCCCAACTGACTATTGAACTTCAAGAATTTGACCGCCTCCAGGAATTTGAAAGTGCAGTTCTGGAACAACTTCCCGAAATAGGTAACAGCAGCACCTTCGGGTGCGAGCTGGACTTTCTCTGCTGCAACTCACAGCCGAAGCTGGTCGATCCGATCTGGCGCACCCTGCGAGACTGCAATTGCTTTACTGTCGTTGTGAGCCCTTGTCTAGTCGTAGCTGAACATAAGGGCCAAATACAAGGCGAGGCCA
The DNA here is from genome assembly GCA_963970005.1 of Durusdinium trenchii. Taxonomy (NCBI): domain Eukaryota; class Dinophyceae; order Suessiales; family Symbiodiniaceae; genus Durusdinium; species Durusdinium trenchii. The sequence goes on from CAXAMN010021718.1 coordinate 848,957, forward strand.
AAGCCCTGCGAGTCCCGTTCTACTACATTGATAGAGTCTTCCCGCAGGCCTTTTCGTATGTAGCCAAGGTCCGACATATACAGGTGGATGCCGGCTATCGTATCATAGGGGAGCGTTCATGGCACCATTGTCAACACCTCCAAATAGTGCATCTAGCCAGCACAGTCATCAGTCTGCAGACGCGAGCCTTCTATCGCTGCTACGCATTGCGCAGTGTCCTTGCCCCAGGTTGTAAAGAATTTGGAACACAGGTCTTTGCCGAATGCTGCTCCCTGCTGCAAGTCGGACTCAGAAACGATACTACAAATCAACTAGCTCCACAGGCCGAGCTAAGGCCCCGCGCCTTTCATAGATGTACAGCACTGCGACAACTTGACTTCGAGCTTAGGGAGTACAATGCTAACAGTGTGACGCGGGCCTTGCCGGAGTGCTGCTTCCTGGAAGCTGGCCTAACCTCACTAATCTTGCCCTCAGATTTTACATGGATAGGACCGGCCGCATGTGAACGCTGCCTCCAACTGCTACAGGTGGATCTCTCGCAAATTATGAACTGTGCATTTGCCCACTGTCAACACTTGCAACGCCTGAAGCTTCCAAACAAACTGCGAAAGATCCAGCAGGAAGCCTTCCTCAAATGCGCCGCCCTGACCGAAGTCAGCGTGCCACCAACCCTACTCTATATTGCGAGGCGGGCCTTTGCAGGATGCACGCAGCTCAATCGATTCCAACGAACAGGCAAACGAATGACTTGGCGAGGCACATACTCGCGAGCCAATGCTTTTTTGAGGTGCGATAACCTAGATATGCCAAAGTGGGTTCGATGGATACCGCGCAATCCAAAAGACGAGGATCAATGGGCCGATGACTCCTTCAGAGTCCTCAACTAAAGGTGCACAGAACCACATATGGCAACGCTTTGATATGCCTCCCTGCTGGCACCCGTGTGCTGGCCCTACCTCTGCTAGAGGCCATCCTTGCTGAGTATCCAAACGAGCAACTTGCCCACTGCATAGACACCCAGGACTACTTTCAAGAAAAAGTTGACAACTCGGACCTGGAGGATAGCAGGACCAATTGCCACACACGGCTACAAAGAAACCTCAACACTTGCTGGCTAGCCTCTTTGACTAGCACCCGTGTGTTGGTCCTAAGAGTGCCAATCAATTTCGCTTTGCTCTTCGCTTTCGTTGGCCTGAGTAGCTAGACAGTGCCCAGGCTGCTACCCGCGTAGTGGTTCTGGATGGGTACAGTGTACAGAATTAGGAAAACGGCGTTTCACTCTGTTTCACCTATTTTCGTGTAGTTCATGGGGCCCTGCACGGATCGGCCGCATCATATCTGGCCGCGTTTGAAAGATCTTGTCAGGTTTCCAAATGCGACATTTTTGCAGCACACTTTAGGGGAGGATGCCTTTCTCTCACTTCGTCTGCCTTCGCGCAGCGCATCTTGCTCTGCTCTCGGTGAAGAGCCGTGTCGGTAGTAGAGTTCTGGATCTGCTGCCTCTGTGCCTCCCCCTTGTGGGGAGGAGTGGGAGGAGCAACCCCCCTTGCCTCTTTTTGAGAGCTCGCCAGTGGCATTACACTGTCTTCGCTTTCGGTATGTTGGACATCCCGAGAATGGGGACCGTGGTCTTCCCATTTTGTCACTTCTTTGCGTGCATGAGGCACGATGCTGCCGGCTGTCATGCAGATTACCTGACTGCAGATAAGTCCAAGATAGAATCTCGTGGGCCATGCATGTAAGTGCACTGTGAGACCGGTCAAAAGTCTCCTTCATGCTCTTATGCTAAGCCTGACTGTGAAGGACTTTGGCAACTAAACCAGCTGCTGCACATGAATATCTACTTTCGAGCGCAGCAGCTCATGCATTGATGTGCCTGTCTGGCTCATCCTCTTGACAGTTCGTTGATGGACAAGAACTTCTGAGGGCTTTTGCTGAATTCACTGCCCCTGTTTCACTCTTTCATGCCTACCTGGCACCTCGAGTTACACTACAGGTTGCTCCCCTTTCTTTTTCGTGTTGGTTTTGGTTGTGTTGGGTTTTGTGGGGGCTTGTTTGGTTTTGTTTCTTCCCCTGTTCGGTGCAACCTGGCTGGTAACTCTCTTGACACTCGACTAAGGTGACTTGTGCACAACCTGCACACACAGCGCCTCCACTCGCGCAAAAAAAAATGTATAGTCCATAAAGTGACCACACTATGCACAGGTCAAGGGCAGTTTGCATCGGTACTGCCCTGGGCGAGGTGTGCATGGCCAGCTTCTGTGAGCCAAGTCCGCATTGGCCCGTGTGAAGGCCATGGGCACTCTAATTCGATCATCCATGCCATCGTTGAGGTCCAATGGATTGTCATCCACTTCCCAGGGATCTTGTGACATTAGTTTTTGTCCAGCTCGAAAAGGCTTGTGCAATCCCCACCAACTAAGGTTGGCAGTCGCACTGGCAGGCGCGAGCGAGGGTAACTGCAAACCGGGTGACGTCAGCTAAGGCTGACTCCACTCCCGAAGGCATGGTCCGAGGACCAGCTGTGAGCCAAACATTGCAGCAAAATGCAACAATTTGCTGCGACTTGAACCTCAATGCTGACGTCCTGCTCAGCATACTGATCACTGCATGGAACAGGCATTCACCACAATGCACCGTAAGCAAGCCAATGCAAGCCTGATGGCTCCCACCTGTGCCAAAAAACACCTGCTACTGCAAGGGTAGATCTCTCTGATCGCAAGGCAAGCGCGAGGCTGGAGGCAAGGGAGGCAATGTGCCCCAGCAGCAAGAAATGGATCTGAAGTCAGCTTGCTCCGGCGGTCCCCGGCAACAGTTCTTCAGAGCAATGCTCGGAGATCCCAAACAAAGCCCGGGCGGAGTGGCGGATATCAGAGAGCTCATCGTACGCTTCTTCTCAAGGTCCCAATAGGACTATACGAACCCCGCATGCCTGGTACATGCCACATGAGGTTCCCGGTGTCTTCCGCACGCTCCTTCACCACAGCCGAGGCCTTCGCCAAGAGCTGACCGATGCACAGAGCCAGATTGGTATGTCTTGCCGGATGACAATGCAGTGCTTGGCTATGGCTCCTGAGAATGTGCTGAGTGCGAACCCAGCCACACCGTCTGATCACCCAGAGCATGAACCAGCGCAACAGAAAGTCACTGCAGAGATCAACCTGGACCATGGCCAAGGGGACCATGAGCAGGGAGGCACAGGTGGCCATGCAACGTTTGCTTTGCTACCAAGTCATGGCTCATGCTGCGGCTGCCACAGCCAGGAAAGGTGTTACACTGCCCCCTCTGCAACTCTACAGCGGTTTACCCCAAGAATGGCCAATGGCGCGATTGTGCATCTCGAGCAAGCAAGTGAATCGATATGTCCGCACCATTCTCTGGAGGCGGGTGGCGGAGAGAGCATTTCGAGAAACTTACTTTGGCAGGATTCCTGCCGAGGTGTGCCCCGCTTTCATAGAGGATCTGCTCCAAATCAGTCAAGCCTTTGCAGCGCCACTCGCGGATCTTTTTGCCTTCGTTAAACAGGGCCATCAGCCGTTGTGCCTTTATCCCTCAAAAGCAGTTAGCGCTCCATGCGAGCCCCCAATTCTGGCAGTATGGCCTTTTAGCGTTTGTATCAGGGTGCTGTGCCTTTAACAATGAACATAGGACAAGCAAGCAAAAGCAACCAAGGTAGACTCGGCCAAGCGAGAAGAGGCCAGTGAAAATGACGTGGATGCGCTCACCTTCATGCAAAAAGTCATCATGTCCTTTGTGCGAGGGATGACGCATGGAGAACAGATACTACCAATTAATGACCTTTTTGTGTACCTCCCAGTCCAGCTTCTAGCCCTTGTTGAGTCAATTGGGAAGAGAGGGTTGAAGAGTGGCTGGGGATACCGGCCCAGAAAAGAAGGGGCTGAAGACAACCCCCTCCTAGTGGCAGGCGTGTATAGCAAAGCAATGGCCTATAATAGTGAACCACAAATGCCTGATACAACATAGGCCGAGCGAGCATGTGTTTGTGGTGCACTTGACCCTTCTTTGGGTCAATCCATGTCGTTCCCATCCCTCCCGCAACTCAAGCTGCGCCTGGAGGTCCCACTGTGGAGAGACCTTGCAGAGGCCAGGTACTCCCCAATAAAGACGCACCCAGAAGAGTCTGATGCGCACTCTGATGTCACTAGCGTAAGAGAGTTATCGCCCAGGTATGCGCAGCCAGTACCTGTAGGGACTGACCCCGTAGACCAGGTGGCAGAGGAGTCGATAGAGGAAGAGGATACAGCAGTGGACCCCACATACAACTTTGCGCAGGGATATGGGCGTTTCGCCATTCGCTATACTAGGCTGGTCACAGCCTTGGGCAATTTTGAACAAGGCAATGCCCAGACAGAAAGCAAAGTGGTGGCAGGTTGGCTGACCTCAGGACTGGAAATTGCCATGTGCAGAATTCCTCTCACCGCGCCAAGACTTTACTCGACTTAGCACGGGGACACTTTACAACCATTACCACTATGGCTACCCTCCCTGTCGAGAGGATGATCGACCATACCAGAAATATGGCAACGTGACGTATACAAACGAGCAGTGGGAGGAACTCGGCTTTTGGCTTACGGGGGATCCAACATTCTTGCGCAAAGTAGAGCGCCATAAGAAAGAACTCAAAGATAAAATCGTGGGCAAACGAGACGACATTGACAACCGAAACAAAGCCCGGCGCATTGCCCCCCCTGTTGGTGGAGGCAGTTCATCCTCTGCTGCCCGCCCCCATCATCGCAATCGGCCCCCCCGCCGCCCCCGCCAAGAGGGTGGTGGCAGTGAAGGGTGACTACCTGATAACTGCAGGGCTCTCGCTCCCATAGCCTCTGTGAAAGTGGTGGCCTTAGCCATTGTTTTCCTCTGATGAGTGTGATACCCTAGTCATGAGCTATGCAACTGTTCGGCTCAATCAGGACGAGTAGACATAGGCAAATCACCGCAGTTAGGGATGATGCCGCATGGCCATGACAAGCACGCCATTGACATCATGCTAGTGACACTGGCGGGCAATGAATATTCCATGCAGACAAACCTAACCCACTATGACGACCTCACTCAGTTGGAGGATGACATTCTCAGCTTCCTCCCCACCGTTTCGGACATAGAAGTAATTGGCTGCGAAGTTGACCTTATCGAGCCAGATACCCAACTACCTTTATCCGATGACTTCCATACTACGCTACTGCGACAAAATAAATTGCAAATCATTGTACGGCCATGCAGAGAGGAGGGCCACTCCATCTGGCAATTCCAGGAGAGTGACAGGGAAAGATATCCCAAGGCAGTTAGAGTCCCCATCAATCCTCGCAAAGAGATTGCGGATCGAGCCATTTATGCGGCGCCCATGCTCCGGCATGTGGAAGTTGCTGCGGGGATCCAGCACATTGGCTTTGCTGCTTGGCAAGGCTGCCAACAACTGCAGATTGTCAAACTCCCACCCTCGGTCGTCAGTCTGGAAGATGGAGCCTTTCAAGGCTGCTACGTCCTCAGGGAGGTTGTGGCCCCGGGCTGTGTCCAGTTCAGCCGAAGAGTCTTCGCCGAGTGCTGCTCCCTCAGCAGAGTGGGCGTCGGCAATGACGAGGAGGCAACAAATGTTCTTCGCCCGGGGCGCAGTTGGGCCGCTTTGCTTTCGAAAGCTGTCTCACGCTCACCTCTATCACTTTCGCCATGGACCACACCAATAAGCCTCGCACCCTGCCAGATGGCAGTTTCTGCGGAGCTGGCATCGAAAGCCTGTGTCTGCCAGGCGACTTTTCACACCATAGGCCTGAGGGCCTGCGAAAACTGCAAGCGATTGGTCGAGGTCAACCTCATGTGCACAGGCATCACGGTCATCCCCAACTCAACGTTTGCGCACTGTGTCGCGTTGTCTGACATCTGGCTACCGCCAAGACTGGTACGAATTGGCAAAGAAGCGTTCCTCAGTTGTATATCGCTTCGAGAGGTGGTGATCCCGACAGAACTCCAGGATATAGGCATTCGTGCCTTCTGCGGGTGTGAGCAGTTGGTGCGTTTCACGCCCCTTGACTGGGGAGAGGTCGATAGAACCGTTCAAGCAGAACATGACGCTTTCCTGATGTGCGACAACTTTGACAGAGCATCTTGGGTGGAACTCCTGCCACCGGGGGAACCTGACTCTGATGCCTTTGACGAAGAGCTCCGCACCGAATTCCCATAACCTAATTTGGTCCGCAAGCAAGCCAGCCAACCAGGGTGAATGCCTGGTCTCACCCAGCCCCTGCACAGGCGTGGAGTGTACGTTACCCCCCATGCCTCTTGTGCGACAAAGGTAGTAAGGACCTAAAAACGGGGTATCGACAGAGTCACATATTCTCAAACAGTGTGTGAGGACCCGAGAGAGATGACTGAGCTACCTAACGAAACGGCCCTACAGTGCAATGTCTAAGGACACCACACCAAAGGTCTAGCTTGGACTAAGGACACAACTCAAGCTAAGTAAGTGCAAGTGTCGCAGGCCAGACTTACTGAATGTCTAGGGACACCAGTAGTATGCAGCACAGACAAGCAGGGCCACTCCAAGTGTTTCACTACCTCAAAGAACTCTAGGAAGCCAGTGTACTCCAAATCAAATTCCCTCAAGCAGTGTCTCAGGACACAACTCAAGGCAGACTGGCGTAAGTGGCGAAGGCACCACCTACCGCGGCGTCTTAGGGCGACGCAGAGAGAAACAGTACGGGCCAAGGACACTCGTCCGGTGCTTAAGACAAAGAGGCAAACCGCACCCAAGTCAGAAGAGTCAACTACACAATGGCAAAATCAGATGTGAGCCATGTCTAGAGACACCCTCAAGCTAACTTGGGAAAGGTCTAGGGAAGGGGGTGCGTGCCTTAGCACTTGCCCGTGGCGGGGACACTCCGCACAAGAAAAAACTCAACCAGTCGTTAATGAGAAATCGGTGGCAGCAGGTATGTCCCCCTACCTGGTGCTGTGAAAGACAGCCAACATGTACAAATCGTGCAAGGCACAGTCGGGATTTTTCGGCTCAACCAGCGACCTTCCCTAGTTGCCCACCTATGGAGTCCTCTAGCTCTTCCGACGTTAGCTCCCCGCCGGTCATGGAGTTCCACCTAGTGCTGACTACCCTTTCCGGCACAGTCGTCAACATCTCCATGAGTATTGCTAAATTTGATCGCTTTGAAGACCTCGAAGATCATGTGGTGGACTATCTTGCCTCCGTCACTGACCTCAAGGTCTTCGGATGTGCGATTGACTTCTTGCAAGCAGACACACAAACTTATTTAGAAAATCCAGTCTGGGAAAAGCTGCAACAAAGTACGGAATACTCCATTGTGTTTCGCGATTGCTGTGAAGTGTTTCCCACGAAGGAGAGCTTTGAAGAGTGTCCACTCCGAGACATTCCGCTTGCTATCCATGTCCCCATCAATCCGGAGGAGAAAATTCCTGAGGGGGCCTTTGCAGCTGTACCACGACTCCGCCACGTCAGTGTGGCATCCGGCATGAGGGTCGTTGGAGCAGAAGCCTGGCAGGGTTGTCGACAGCTCCGAATCGTCAAGCTGCCGGTCACGGTAGTCAGCATCGACAATGCATTCCGAGGCTGCCAATTGCTCAATCATGTTACAGCGCCTGGCCGTGTAGAGTTTGGCTATAAAGCCTTTGCTGAATGCAGCTCCCTCCAGTGGGTGTATGCTACTGAGGGAGTGGCAAATCAATTTTGCAGTGCCGCCAAATTTGGTCACTACCTGTTTCGAGATTGCATAAACCTAGCTGGATTTGCCCTGTGGGAGGCTGTGCAAACACATGAGCTGCCAGTGCGAAATAATGCCCGGGAACTTGCCCAAGGCTGCCTCAGCTCCACGGGAATACGCACACTTGAACTCACACGGGATTTTCAAGTGCTAGGAGCGCACGCTTGTGATAATTGTCAGCTACTGAAAAAAGTAGACATCTCGAACACTACGATTGAAGAAATTCAGGAGTTTACCTTTGTACATTGCACTAGCCTCTGTGAAGTTAATCTGCCGAGCACACTCCACACCATAAGAGTAAAGGCTTTCATGAACTGCGCCGCACTGCCAGAGCTTGCCACCCCTCCCTCATTACGCTACATTGCCAGCAGAGCTTTTCTAGACTGTACTACACTCCGATGGCTAGTCAAGCTCCCAGGCCGGCATAAATGGAGAGGAATCTATGCAGAAGAAAATGCTTTTGCTATTTGTCCAGCTATGCGGTGGCCACCGTGGCTACACATGATTCCCGACACAGGGCATATGTCCGGATTAGTGTAAAGGACATGTCTCTCACTATGCAAATGGCCTTGGTACTGGTCCCTGCTAGCTGCCAATGACCTGAATGAGAGCCTTAGCTCTTTGTCCATGAATAACTCAGCTTGTTTAGGCTCAAGCCCACCTCAGATCGCAATGGCGACCCCCTAACATGAGTGCGGACGCCATGTCCCTGTGCAGCTCGCAAGGGAGCGAAGAACGGTCGGGTGCAATACCTCTCATGCTAACCACTTTCGCTGGAAAGGAAATCCGGCTATCGATCGACCTGCAAGAATATGACAGGCTTCATGAGTTTGAAAATGCAGTGTTAACTCAGCTCCCCTCTATTGGAGACAGCAGCACCTTTGGTTGCGAGCTGCAATTTGTTCACAAGGGCACCCATGAAGTGCTGGCTGACCCTATTTGGAACACCTTGCGCGACAATCACAGTTTCAACGTAATTGCCCGTCAGTGTTTTGTAGATGCGCTTCACAAAGGGCATCTCAAGGGAGGAGCGAAAGCCATTCGAGTTCCATCCGGCACCACTGATCGAATATTGCCACAAGCTTTCTCGTTCCACACGGAAGTCAGACATGTTCAAGTAGAAGCAGGAATTCGTGTTGTAGGGGAAGCTGCCTGGAGGAGCTGTCAGCGACTGCAGATGGTCCACTTGCCGAGCACAGTTGTCTGCCTGCAACATGGAGCTTTTCGCAGATGCTACCTACTAAGAGCCGTTTTAGACCCAGGCTGCAGGCAATTCGGAATCAAGGTCTTTGAGGCATGCTGCTCGCTAACGCAAATTGGGGCACCTAGTCACACAACAAACCAGGTAGCCCCACAAGCGCAACTCCGGCCCAGAGCCTTTGAGAAATGCGCGGCTTTGCGTCACCTCAGCTTGGAAAGGACAGAGCATGACCCCACCAACCCAGAACGAAGCTTGCCTGAATGTTGTTTCTTGGAAGCCGGCATCGTTTCGCTCTCCCTTCCGCCAGATTTCACGTGGGTGGGGCCCGCTGCCTGTGAGCGCTGTAAACGGCTCCAGATTGTTGACCTGTCCCGCACGGACATTGTTGAAATCCTGGGGTCTACCTTCGCACACTGCTCGCAGCTGCAAACGCTCAACCTCTCTAGCAAATTGAGACGAATAGAGCAAGAAGCATTCCTTCACTGTGCCTCACTAAGAGAGGTCCACATCCCAGTAACCCTACTCTACATTGCTCGGCGTGCTTTTGCTGGTTGCACGCAGCTTCGCACATTCTGCAAAGCAGGGAAAAGCGCGACTTGGAGGGGGACATACGCTCGAGTCAATGCCTTTGACAAATGCGACCTATTTGAAAAGCCTCTGTGGCTACGTTTCCTGCCGCCTAATGCCAAAGACAGCTGGAGGGAAGACTTCATTGAAGCAGTGCGCTCGGGCTCATAGCTGCATAGCCACGCTGTATCAACAAAGAAAAGTCCTTCCCCAGTGGCCTGAACGAAAGTCGGCCCTCGACGAGCAAAGTGATCTTCATCTATCCTTCTTCGCCTGCAATTTTGTGAGCCTACCGGGATGAGAGCCTTAGCTCCTTGCTCATGGCGCTTCGTAGGATGCTAACACACGACAAGTGCCAGACGCCACAATGGCAAGGGCGACCATACCCCTGCCAACAGACTGAGGCCACATTTGCTTGGCCGTTTCTGAGCAGCCGCCCACGTCAAGATGCATTTTGCCCTTCGTAGCGAATTCAGGCCCTTCTTTCTCTTTGGTAGTTCATGTTTTCACCTGTTTCACATTCGTACAGAGGAAAGACTATTAACATTGATGGGTTTGTTTGGTTGTGGTTTTGGGCTTTTTGGGGGCTTGTGTGTTTGTTTGCCGCTTTTTTGGTGGCTGCCTCGTGTTTCTTTACCCATCAATATGCTGTGTTTCCTATCCTTCTATGATGACCTGGGCACACCATTGCGTGAGTCCTGACCGAGGAAAGAAGGCTGTGTATTCCAAAACAATCAGATCTGGTGTCTTGCAGTCCTGCAGTTCCTTTTTCCCGTTTTGCATGCTTGCTGTTTGAAGTTCTTCATCAATGGAGCTGTTGTGCGTTTTGCAGTTGTTCGAGCCTTTGAGACCCATTCGGGTGTGATCAACTGCTGTGCTGGCGATGCGGCGAGGAAAACGAAGCAACTTGGCACCACGTTTTTTCAGCCCTCATGTTCGAACTGTTTTGAATGACTGCAATCCTTATATTGTGTTCCATCGATGGAGACTTTCTGCTGAAAAGATCCTTGCCATTATAGGCAATGTCCTTCGAATGGCGGCACTGTGGTGCCTGTGCTGGATGCCATTGAGCCGAAACTTTGTTGGAAAGGTCAGGTCCTTGGAAAAGGGTCAGCACCAGTGGTAGGGGACTTCGGGTGGGGAGACTTTGTTGCTGGCTGTGTGCCTCGTTTTGGAGATGACGAGTTTCCAATGTGACGAGTCTTGAAGTGCTTCGATTTTGAGTTCCAATGTAACGAGTGTGATTTGTCTCTCCTTTGTCCTCTTCTTAAAAATATTGTTTCTCTATTATCATTTTCACTTATATTGCTTATCAATATGTACTTTTTGTTTTTCCTTGAGGTCACTATGGGAGTTCGACGACTTGATGCGGAACTCCACGTGACCAGAGCAACGGATGCTAGAGACTCGGTCTGCGTCTCAAAGAAATCAATTTTCTGATTTCTTTACAAAAAGCGTGCTTTGTATCCAAAGAACGTTAGAGTCAGAACGAGACAAAACTGGCTAGGATATGTTAGGATGCTAGCTGAGAGGGTTAGAGGTGCCTTTTGCAAATCCTTGGAGCTGAGAACTAACGTAGCCTTGGGCTGTCTTGACTGGAGAATCATGGTACGGCAGAAAGGCATGGATGATAGCGACGTCGCATTAACTGAAGGGAGCATTGTGAGAATCTCTGGAGATGAGGAACAAGCCACTTGGCTGGAGTTTGGGCGCGGGCAAGCCCCCCATTTCTTGGCAGGGACCTGTCTCTGCACAAGAATGTCACCACAGAGTGCTTTTCAGGGGCTTCATTGGTCGATGTATTTCTTCCTTCACCCAGTTGGTGGTTTCAGCGCTGGTGTTTTGGGAACCCGCAAGGTGACCGGGTGAAAAAGAATCCAGAGTCATCCAGAAACATCCAGATTGAGACCCTAGTACTAGTCATCCAGTCGCGATGGAGTGAGTGTACTGTGGCTGGTACAGGACAGGCTTTTGATCTGGAGTTGTGTTGCACACCATTTTTTGGGCGGGCCTTAGTGCCTTAGTATTGGTGGGCTTGTTTCGTGCTGGCTGGTCTGGCCGGCCCGCATTGAGTGGTGCAAGTGACATCTCCTGGATCGCGCCCAGTTGCGCGCCCAGGTTGCACTTGTGATTGGTGCTCAGTGACATTTTTGCTTCGTCCAGCCACTCGAATTTGATGGAGATGGTGCCATGGCCGAGAAGATGTGGATGAACCTTAGGAGCGATCGGACGCGAACCGAAGCGCTCCTGGCCGAGCGTTCGAGGACGCGAAAGTGAGTCCGGAGCGAGAAGCGACGCGGACGTCCGATTCGATAGGACCGAGACCCAAGAGCTAATAAGATCCCCCCAAACAGACCAAACACACATCATGACCACCATGGACCAGCATGACTCACTTCGGCTGTTTCAGTCGACTGTGATTCGCTCCAGGTTGGGCTTTGGAGGAAGACGCGGAGGTCTTGCAGCTGCCGCGCGAGGAGCTCCGCCCTTGTCGAGCTCGAGCGCTGCCAGAGTGCCAGGCAACCGGGAGGGCAGTGCAGCCGGGGCGCGCGGGAGGGCAGCGACCCGGTTTGAGGTGATCAACCCGGTGCGCGAGAAATGGACATCGCTCTTGTGCACGCCCTTGATGACAAAATGAATGTCACCAACCAACTGTTCATGGCAGTATTTGGGATTTGAAGACAGATAAATGCCATGAGGACATGCCACTCTTGTATGTTGCAGTTCGGAATTGATACCTGCTTGACTATAAGCTTCGTTCCCTTTCCCCTTCGAAGATGTCTTCTACGTTTCAGCTCCGTTCATCCGATCGCAACACGCCGCGCTGTCTGTGTCCCACCACCGAACCAGCTTCGTTCCCGACACCACCGGGCGGGCTCCGAAGCCCAGGGCGAAACCCGCTGGCAGCTGGAGCCGGAAGCTCCGTGAACCGTCCGCCCCGGTCGCCCCCGGCGGATGATGGCGCGACCGGACGGCCGGGGGGACCGGTGACGGGCGGAGGACGAGACCGGTGACGGGACGGCGTGGAGAAAAGGAGTGGGCGAGACCGAGACCGGTGTGTTTTGGTGTGGGAAGAAGGATGGGAGATGTTTGGAGGATGATGGGTGTCGCAGCGTCGCATGCTTTGAAAGACGGTTTAACATGGTTTAATCCAAAAGCTTATACGTAGTGAAGAGTCTTTTGGATGTCCAGCGCCCCTCCCACAAGGACCACTAAACTGGCCCTCTGCTTGCGGACATCACACCCTCCCCCCTGAAGTGCAGGGCGAAGGTAGGTGAGTTGTCACTAGCTTTGCCACCTTCATTTTGAAAGAAAGGTTGACAACTTCAGGACCCCGCAGACCCGGTGCCATGCTGCAGTTCAATGGGACACCTCCATGCAGCTGCATCACCCGCAGGGGGGTTACCGCAGATGACTTTTGTAGTCGGTCAATGAGACGGAAAGAAATCCCGTTGTGGCCCCGATCTTGGCTCCGATCTTTTCAGGGGGTAGTAGTGACAGGCGACACAAAAGAATATTGCCGCAGGATGCCAAGACACCACTCAGCTGGTTCACAGTCCTCTATTTAAGACTGAGAGCAAAGACCTCTTCGACACAACGATACGCGGCTTCTGCCAAGCTTCAAACCCATCACAGAGTTCACTGCGCTTTCTTTTGATCAAGACGGACACACAGACTTGTCAACATTTGTCAAACTCCATTGCTCTTGACTTGTGCAATGCATTGCGGTGTGTCGTGATGCATCATCACGGGGCGCCTCATCACAGGGCGCCCGAGTACGGGGCACCGCACTACGCAGCGCCACAGCATGGAGCTTCGCACTACGGGGAACCCCATCAAGGGGCGCCACCTCAAAGTGCAGCGCATCATGCGCCGCCGCATTACGGGGCGCATCATCACGGGGCGCCGCCT
>CAXAMN010021718.1:862391-930925 GCA_963970005.1 Durusdinium trenchii
TCATCACGGGGCGCCGCCTCACAGTGCGCCGCATCATGCACCACCGCACTATGGGGTGCCGCCTCACAATGCGGCACCACCACATTACGGGGCGCCACATCACGCACCACCTCATCATGCGGCGCCGCAACATGGAGCGGCACAACATGGGGCACCGCACTACGGGTCTCCGGAATACAATGCACCTCATCATGGCGATTCCTCTGGTGCCTTAGTGGCGCTTGATGTTGCTTTCTCCCCGACCAATGTCCCAGAATGATGCCGGATTTTATGCAGGGTATGAAGTTGGGAATTGAATTCATCATTATCCTCAACCCCCGACAGCTGGTGAATGAACACCCCTTGAACTCTTTTCGGGGCTATTAATGGACACCCGAAATCCGTGGTGCTGGATTCGTTCTTTTTTGGACCCTTCAATAGATGCTCTTGGTTCAAGATACAGAATGCGCATGGTTCAATTTACTGGGACCCAGCGACCGGCATGGTATCCTGGAGGGTGCGTTGTCCTACGACATTTTGTGAGATCAAGACGCATGGAGAGCGTCTGAGGGGATTCCGCAACAGCGATTTTCTTGGACACTTCCCCAAGCAAGTGTTGGGAATCCCAAATCTGGCCAGATCAAGAGGTCTTTCTCTTCTTTTGCACTTCACACAGGCAGACGTTCGGGCTACGACGAGAGCCCCTGCAATGCACACATGGGCAGGGCGGTTTGGCATTTGGCATTTGATCGCTTCGGCTTGGAACGATCTGGCCCAGATCATCCACGTATGGTACCTTAGGGTCATACATATGGGACTAATGTATGTATAACTATTCCACATGGATGGTCTGGGTTGGAGCCTTCCTGGGTCTTCCTGGTGCCGCCCCTGCGCGACAGTGAGCGCGTGCTCCGGTGAGACCCGTCGTAGAGACATCACATGGGGCAGAATACTTGGGGATCTAGACGCCCCTTTTGCTACTGGTTGACCAAAAGGAGAGGATCAATTGGGTCGTGAATAACCCATAGGCTTCCAGCCACCATTGATTGATTAGCCAGAATCCCGAAACATCATTGCTTTACTAACGACTTTACATTGACAAGCCAGGTCAACCATTTTCCAAGGGGTCTTGGAAGGCCAGGTGCATGGTTCGGGATACCGGGACGGGTTTCTGGTGGACTTCCCATCAGAAACAGCATGGACTGCCTTAACTCACCCACAACGGCTGCACAGCTTGAAAGCTGGAGCCAGAAGACAAGCTCTAAGTCATCTAGAAAGATGGAACAGCAAAGGGCGGTTTTTGGAGGAAGCCTCACCCACTACAAAAGACATGCTAAGACCATATTAAACCTGGGAAAGACCTGGTCTTCTAGTGTAAAATCCTTCGTAGAACCATAGTGGTTCGGGATCCTGGCTATTAAATCAATGATGTCCGAAAGGCTCGACTAGTTAAATCAATGGTGGTTATAAGGCTAAGGCTATTGAGCTGTGAACCTCCGCCACAGATTTTTCTGTTCGGTCGCGTTCAGTGAGGTCTATGGGACCCTGAGTGAGATGGTTGGCCATCGGTCCGGTTCTTCCTGAACATCATGGGACCTAGAGCCTGGTCGTGACCCGATTTTTGGACCAACCACCCCATCTTAGATGGTCCAACTGCCTAGCAAAAACCCTTCCACCGGTCCCCCAAGCGTTCCGCCCCCCGCCGGTACGACGGCGCGTTCCGCCGAGGCGAGGAACGTCAGGAGGATCGGGAGGAACGTCGCCGGCGCTCGGAGGGTCGCCGGCGCCTGAGGGGCGGCATCGGAGAGGCAGAAGACGTTGAGTGAAAGGGGGGCTTGGATGCCTCCAATGCACGGGGGGAAAACCTCTCTACTTGAAGTTTGCGTATGCAGAGAGGGAGAGAGAGAGAGAGAGAGAGAGGGAGAGAGGGAGAGAGAGGGAGAGAGGGAGAGAGAGAGAGTGTTCGTGTGCAGGAGCAAGTCAGCTGGGAAATACGTGACCAGATACATCCTTTCAGATTCTGAGCCGAAGAATCAGCCTCACAATTCCTTTGGGAGGTTCACTGCACCGCTACTAACAAGAAGCTACGAACGGGGCGACCCTGGCATCGCTACGAACGGAGCAAGGACGCTACGAACGGGGCTCCTGGCCATACTACTAGGAACAAGAACGCTACGAACGGAACAAAGGGCATCCCTGTGATTTGTGAAATGTCATCCGAGTCGAGGTGATCACCGCTATGAACGACGAGCTGACGACAGGAGCCATGAACGATTGCCGGTCCGAGCGGCCATGACTAGGGCTCCACGGTGAGACGAGGTAGGCTCCATGGTCAGTCTGGGGCCAGACTTTGGAAGCTGACGTGTTCTTGCACATGTCCAGATGTAAAAGTAAAGAAATACCACTCGATGCACCTCGTTCTTGCCGATGTTAGGAGAGATGCTCGAGATGCCCGAGACTATGACCGGAGGGAGACCAATGGTCAAGGCGGAGGCTAGTCTTCGGACACTTAGGGCCCAGAGCTGGGAAGTTTGAGAGCTGATCTTCAAGGACGTCATTCGCCGAAGCGCTTCTGTTCGGCCGGCGGATTCTTTTTTTGAGTCATGAAGCTTGCAGCGAAAAGGAGATTCAGAAGATTTACAGTAGCTAACTTACGAGTGACAGGGACTCACTGGGCTGAATGGGTACGACAGAATGTGGACTTGTGGACTTGGTGGGTTTGGCCCAACCCACACAGGTTGCACTCATCCATTTTGACTGACGATCTTTTCTGTGGCTGGCAAATGGACCTTCTACGCCAATGAGAGGCCTCTCCGATAGAATCAATAGAACAGAGCTTTCAATGAAGCTGAGTTACTTAAGCTTTCCCCGCCATGGCCGGGTTCCTGCGTCACGTCCTGCGGCACTTCGTTTGTTCGTTCGTTCGTTCGTTTGTTTGTTTTGTTTTTTTTCTTGGGCAGGTCGAAGCGAAGGGCGGAAAGGAGGCGGCAAGGGAGGCGGGAGAAGACGTTTCCAGCGCAGAGGGGCCGCTGTCTGACCGCATTGGTCCTGAACCTTCATCCAGTAGTTTCATGGAGTGGCGAAGCTCCGAAACCACCCCGAGCGAAGCTCCGCTGCTCCTCCGATCACCGTTTCCAAGCGGCCATGCGTGTGGACATGCGATGGCGCAAGAAACACCATGTTCACCCAGAGGTCACCGTGCGGGTCCGATTTTGGAGCCCGGTTGAGGTCACTTCCGTCAGCATAACTCAAGCATGAAGATGAAGAGTCACTCTCCCCCTCAAAAGGTCAAATTGAAGCTGGCTTGTGCCATGGAAGCGTGTTGGCTCGTTCCTGGAAAGCGTTTTGCTGTCCCAGAGCTTCCTTGGTGAAGGTGAGCATGCATTGAATCTCTATTTGGGCACGGTCTGCACATGCGATCTGACCATGACTGACCGTGACGGACATGGTGACCGTGTCCACCTGTGACCATCCACTCGACTCTTCCTCGCGGCTTCGAGGCAAACTTTCCCACCGCCGTCGGGTGGGGACTTCTTAGGGGGTTTCCGACCCACGCACGTCGCCAGCCGGTGACTTCGGCGACGTCCCCCGGGCGGCGCGGGCGGGACGGGATGCGAGGCGAAGCGGGAAGCCGCGATCTGTTGAGGTCCAGGACCGACGGACTCGACGCGGGCGGTCCGGACTCGATGTGGATTTGGGGGACGGAGGAAGCCACGAAGGGCAGCGAAGTCAGGACGACTTCGAAATCCGTGGTGTTCCGTCGAACTGAAACCACTGGTGACCAGCGAACTAGTGTTACAACAAAAAGTTCATTTAAAAAAACACACATTTTGAACACAGGCTCTCTCTTCAATGAGAGTTTCTTTTTTTTTGTGGCTTGCCTGGATTTTGGGAGGAAGCTTCGTCGCCTGCCGGTCGACCAAAAGAAGGTGATCGAGCAAGAAGCGAGCAGGTGTTGGTGGATGAAAAGCGGGATCATTGGGATACGGACCCCAAAGATTGAAAGGAAAGGCTGCAAGCTGGGGTCAGGGGGTCCTGACATCGATTCGCACAGAATCTTTCAATCTACCAGCATCAAGTTGCAGATCCGGCTCCTTTGCATTTGCGTGCCTTGACCAAGCTACGCATGCTTATTTCTGGGGTCCCTTTTTGGCTGGTAGAACCTGTCTTGCTCCCTTCCATACCCTTCGGCATTCCGGCGTGGTGTGAAACACCAGGAGCCGCAGCCGCGCGCGGCGCCGGAAAGCGGCCTCGAGTGCTTCCAGCGCGTCCGCGTCCAGCCAGCCCAAGAAGCGGAGCCGCCCCGTGGCCGAGTCGGGTCGAAGTCAAAGTGAGTCGGAGCTCCAGCGGTCGGAAAGCGATCCATTGGAATCCCCGCAATCAGCAACGATGCATTTTGGAAAGGTATCCCTTTGGACCAAACCTTTCAAAGTGATTCTAGTGGAGCAAACCTATATCGTTTTGGACCCCTTCTTGTCTTGGCCGGAAGAGCTCTTCGTCCTTCGTTTGGACTTCTTCGTTGGCGCTTGAAAGGGCGCTTCTAGGCGAGTCGACCGGGCGCGGACTCGCCATCTGAAGCAGGGCGAGAGCTTTCCAAACCTTTCCAAACCTTAAGACCAGGAGTCACAAAGGGGTGGTATTTAGTCCCTAAGTGAGTGGATAATGGGCACCCCTAACCTCCATTAAGCACCCCTTTGTGACTGCTGGGATCTTTTGTTTTCTTTTTTCATTTTCTGGTTGTGCTGGGCGGAACCCCCGGCCCCGAGGCAAAGCGGCCGGCTTTGACTGCGTGACGAAACCCCGAGAGCCTGGGAAGGCGCGGTCCCGGCCCGGAGAAGCTTGGAGCTTCACCGGTCGGTGTACTCTTAGGAGGTGAAAACCAGGAAAAAACCGAGGTTTTCTCTATTTTATGTTATCTTGGAAGGCGAAACTGGGTAGCTTTTCATGCGGTTCTGAACGCCCCCTTTTTTCGAGTGGTTTCGTGGAAGCCAAGCGGGGTGTTGTGGGCGGGTTGTTGTGGGTGAACAAATCGTTTTGCCTTAACGGACATCTCTCTTTTCTCTTTTCCAGTTTGAAGTTCCGCACCGTGGATCACGGAACCAAAGCAGACACCTGCAAGATCAGAAAGACAGCATCGTGAACAACCCCTCCTCCCTTTTTGCTACATCTCCTTCACATCTCCTTTCCACTTCCAAACGACTTCGTTCCCAACACTCCCACCGCCTTACCTCCGGTGCCCGGTTTCGGCCGATCCCGGAGGTGCCGGTCGAAGCCGAGCCGCAGCGGGGTTTGAAGCTGGCGCCCGGTCGCAAGGCGCGGTCCGGTCCGGGCGGGGAACGGTTCCCGGTCGACCTCGGCCGACCTCGACATCGACCCGGAAAAGGACGAAAGGGCGAATGGCACAGCCCCTGGGAAGTTCTATTTGTATTAGGTTTTTATGGTTGTGTTATTTTGCTAGAAGATTTTTTTTCCTCAGAGAATTCAGCCATCATGGTTTCGTTAAAGGGAGTTTGGACCGGTTGTCACTACGCATTCCCTAGTCATGAGGTGACCCTAGGCCCTTAGTCATGATAATGGACCACTGCACTTTCAGGTGACTTCCCCACGAACCTTCGAACTGTGATCCGCTTTGGACCCGCTTTGGACCGGGAGTGACACCCTGGATGGTCTCACCCAGAACGTCCCACGCTTCGATCGGAGATTGGTTCAATGAAAAGGTCCCACCACTTAAGGTCACAAGACGGGGTACGATCCATGGAGGTTAGGGGTGCCCATGACGAAAACTTCGCGACTCAACACCACGCCTTTGTGACTCCCACCACCTGAATCTTCCATCAATAAAAACAAAGGTCCAGCTTCGAATCCCAAACAACATACGTACTGTGCATCGTGGGATGATCGAGGCAGTAAGGAACGTGTTCATTTGCTGCGACCGCCGAATTCCGGTCTTGACCTCCGGTAGCATCACTCTCTCAGCAGGTCTGAGCAGCAACGAATCCCAAAAATGAGTGCATACGAAACCACACGGGGACACTCCAAATAATAGGTGACCTGGTCTATGTCCTTCTTCCAGGGGTCTTTGGCAGGTCTCCCTATGACTCAAGACGCACACCTTTCTCATACACATATCTTGGCCAATGAAACAACCCAACCAACCCCGAGGCCATGCACCCGACTTCTTAGCAGCGTTCCCCTCGACGCTTTGTTGGAGCCATTTTCCACCGGGTACCAGGCGGACGTTCATGGCCTTAAAGGTGCTGGGCAGTACAATGGCCTGGGAGCGCAGATGTCGCGCGCGCGCGCGCGAGGGCGGAGATGGGGTTGATCCATCGTTGATCCAACCTTCCAGATTTGGGAGCCCGAAGGCTGCAGGGCGATTTTGGGCATGTGTGGCGAGCTCAGCAAGCACAGAATGCAGGGAAAGTACAAAAAGGCTCTAACGCCTCCGAGGGTTTCTTTGATTTTGATCTGGGCCCCAACGCTTCATCATTTCCCGTCCTCCCCGACGCACCCGGCGCTGCCTGATGGGGGAATCCTTGATGGTCGGCCGGGGCGGCGGCGACCGAGGTTGTGAAGGCATTGTGATTGAAGGTCCCAACGACAAAGGTCGCTGGGAAGTTCAGGCGCGCGCCGCCGCGGTTCAACGCGACAGGTCGTGGAAGAATGGGGGAAGAAGGGGAAGAAGGAGGAGCATTTTTTTTTCAGGAGCCTCTCTTCAGGATCGTGGAGGGATCTTGGGCTTCAGGGTGGTTTGAGGAGTTGGATGGAGGTTCCAAGTCGAGGAAAAGGACCACCGGTGACCTGCAAACCAGTCTCTGGACCCCCAAGACCAAGGTGGGTGGTGCATGGACTGCCCTTGAAGGCCCCTTGAACTCTTTTCGGGGCTATTAATGGGACACCCGAATTCCGTGGTGCTGCAGCTCTCCAACATGGGACTTCAATCAGTCTTCAAGAGTTTTGCGGAGTCAACTTGGCCACCCGAAAGCCGCGTGAAACGGCTGGGGACACGACACGTGGCCGTCGCAAATGAAACAGGCCAATTGAAACAGGGAGTTCGGTGAGTTGATTTGTCCGAAGGCCTAACTTCTAAGAGTCTTGAGCAGGTCTTCCTATTGAAACCCTCCTTCCGAACTCGGCCATTGAAAGAGTTCGATTGACCTGGTTTTGTAGTGTAAAGTCCTCAGTGAAACAGCTCGGTTGTTCGATAAGAACCATTAAATCACACACACCCATGTCGAGTTTCCTTTGTGGATGTCTCACAACTCTGATATGAATGTGCAGTCAGCCGTCAGGTTGACTACCAGTGTGAGACGAAGACGCCAGGGGCTGACCTTTGGTCGTCAACAGCTGGGTTTTCATCGCACTTCTTGCACTTACATTTGGCGCAGCCTTGTGCTAGCTTGAACGTCGAGCCCGTCCTGCTCGAAAAAGCTTTTGTCCTCTTGAACATGAACGACACTACTTTTTCCAAAGCTGAACACGCATAAAATAGCCAGTCGATAGAAAGGATGGCTCCCTATGTTGCGGTCTGAGTTTTGTTGTACCGCACAACCTTTTCACAAGTTTCACATGTTTGTTTCAAAGAAAGTACCATCCCCTACAGTTCATGATCCTGGTCAGCAGAATCAGCCCTGAAATCACTTGGTCTTTCGACAGACCAGAGCGGCAGTCAGCTTTGCCAATCCTTTGATCACCAGTCAGTTTGGAGGCCATCGCTAGCAGGTTGGAGGCCATCACCAGTCAGTTTCTTCCAAATCAACACCTCTCAGCACCCTGCACGTGCCATCACGTCACTTCCAAGCTCGCCGTCACTTGCACAGAGAGCTTCGCTCGTCGATGGCGGCGACAGCGGGTCGCCGCGTCTTTGGGTCCTTCCACTGCTCAAACGTGCTGGAATTACTGAGGCGAAGATGGGATGGGATGGTTGATGGGTTGACCAGATGGTCTTTTCTTCTATTTCGGTGGAGCATTCTTTAACTGCACGAATGACAGGGGTGGGGTGATGGTGGGTGGCATGAACGACCATCTTCTACATTGAACATTGGGGGCATACAATGGCTGAAAACCTGAGATCTCTTGGTTCTTCTTTCTTAATTTGGTCATTTCAGGTGACCGGAAAGAGGTCGGGAGGTTGCTGGAGCTCTTTCTAGGATCATAGGCTAGCTGTGTTTTGTGGGTTTCCTAACATGTTCATCCACTTCAAGCATTGAAGATCACCGGACCTGCTGTGTCCACCCGTCTTCATCGAACGAAGAAGGCCTGGAGCCGAAGATCGCTCCAGTTCGTACCCGAAGCCCACAATAGGCACCTGAAGCACGAAGCCGCTTCGGACCGGGACGGCGGTTCCCACGCTTTCAGAGGGTTTCTGTTTCTTCACCGTTTTGGGCACCGGGTCCTTGTGCTGGGAGGGCGACCCGCGATCGCTTCGAAAACCACGCCAGGCAGCCAACTGGGAAGTATCAAGCTCCTCTCAGGTGGGGTGGTGTTCAGTTCACCTTTGTTCAGCTGGCGGCGACACCTTTGTTCAGTCACCGGTGAGGGGTCACACGCAGGTTCAGAGCGGCGCGAGCGGACGTTTGGACCTTTTTGGAGTTTCCAAGTGACAGGCTGACAGGCTGACCTGTCTAAGTGATCTCAGATCTCAGATCTGTTCAGTTCAAAAGAACCAAATGCACAGCATCTGCTCGGGAACTGTTCCGCGCGGAGATCCGGAGATCCGTCCGCCGCGGATGGGCCGTTCCAGCGAGCGGTTCGGGACAACCGACGAAACGCCCGGGACGTTCCGTGAAGGTCATGGAAGGATGAGGACGTGGCAAGGTTTCCACATTTGGAGGAAAAGGATGACCCGAAGTTCTAGAATCTTCTAGAAATATTTGGGGGTCTATGTACAGGAAACAATGGTTTTCACTCCCCAAACAAGGGATTTCTTGTAGATTATCCCTTGAACCAATTCTGGGATGAAGGGCTGGCTGTCGTCTTCCCTGGACTCCATCTCCCTAAGTCTCCAGCCCTAGCCTTCCGTTCGACCCGTTTCAACATGACAAAGACCTGCTTTTGGTCAAGTCCTTACTAAAAATCAGTGGTTCGGTTCATAACAGCCCACCAACGGACCACTCCGGTCGCCCCTATCGTCACCTGACTCCACTCCCCTCCGGTCCTCAGACCGCGCCGGTGCCCTCCTCCCGGGTTCACGCGCCGCCGACGGCAGACGCGCCCTCGTCGCGCAGGCCTTTCCCGTTGCCGTCGGAGGACCCGGGAAGTCTGGGCTTGGCTCCCAGCGGTCGCTCCTGAGGCACGGAGGATTGGGCGATGCATTGGGGTTCTGAAGAGGAAATGGCCATGTAGGCCCAATGTAGGCCAGGTTCTCTTTGACCACTTCCAGGTGGTGAATGAAGTCCTCTTTGAAGTCCAGGACTCGGAGAGGACATGGTGTTGGATCATTTTGGATGGTTTTGGGGGGCCTGAACTTGATGAAGGCATCAGTTCCGAAGGTGCCCGGCGGACGCGAGGAGAAGCACTCTCAGAATAGACTGGAAGGTGTCCAAAGGAAGAAGAAGAAGAAGAAACGTTGAGAGGCAGTCCTTTTATCATGAAGCCAAGGTGCTTTGTGAGTTTTAAGGATCCATTCAGGAGGTATATCGGGATAGGATTACACCAAACCTACTATCGGACATACACCCGCCAATCCAATCAGACATGGCTTGGGAAGAGTCCTTTCTGTTCAATGATGAGCATTTGTGGATACTTTCCCCACCTGACAACGATACTTCAAGAGTTTGAGTGCCAAGATGCTTCTGCCGTACGTGCTCTTCTGTATCTGGATCTTTGGTCCAATGGTTCAGCAGCGTCCTCTTGTTCCTAGCAAGGCCAGGAGTGCCCCGAACGAGTCGCGTCGCGTCCGAACGCTCCGACGCTCCGGACTCGTCCGGCAGGTCCGAGTGGCCACTTCGGTGCAGAAGCGCGGAAGCACTTCCTGCTGGAGGCGGGCTTCTTCGGGCTTCGACGGTCCAGAAGTGAACAAAGCAGGTTGGGGGCCAGGGCGGGTCGGATGATTGAAGCTCCGGACCTCTTCCTTCTTCTTTTTCTTCGTTCTTGGAAGGTGTTTTGGATGCAAGTGGGTGGTGTGTTATCGAAAAGGATGTAGAAAAAAACACATGTATATCTGGAACCCCAAACAACCAGAAATTAATGGATGTTTCTACAAACGACCATTTGCTATGTAAAGGACCTTCATTGCCATATTGGAACATCCAATTGTTTCTGGTTGATTGGGGTTCCAGGTAGATATATGTATATAGCTGCTCATGTGGCCTGGTATGCTTCGACGAGGACAAAAAAGGTATACCTGGAGCCACAGGGGGTGGCTGATGGAATGGGGTGAAGCAAAGGAGATTTGCCCCGAAATTTACAGGCTCCACCATGAAACGGAGCCTGACAGTGCTTTTTCGTAAGCCGGGGGCACTTCCCGGAGCGGAGCTGGCAGTTGCACTTCAAAAAGAGCCAAAGCCAGTCGGACCCCTCATGGACTCACCTGACACAAGTCGGATTATCATCAGGCCGGACGAAAGCCGGACGGAAGCGACTGAAGCCTCGAGGATGGCATCACCTTCCTGAACCATGGTGCCTTTGGTGCCACGCTGAAAAGCTGCCTCGACAGCAAACGCCAATGGGCAGAATACATCGAGCGGCAACCCGTGCGCTTCTACGACCGAGACACGGTGGCACAGACCGGGCGGTGAAAAGGTCGCAGAAGAGAAGGTTTTGGAGTAGAAGGTTTGGGCAGTTTTGTTGATCCCTATCCCTTGCAATTTCTATTCTTAAAGCATCTTGAAACTGTTTGGAAGGTCGGAAAGTCAATTGGAACCATGTAGTGGAGCTCTTTGGTTTCCTTTGATTCCGGATCGTTAAATTGGCTCGCTTGATTTGCGGATCCAAGACGATCTGGCTATGGCTGTGCCTCAAGAAATACCACCCTGCAACCCGCAGATTTGAGAGTACTTTCCTTTTTTACCAGGGGGTTGGGAGGATACCTGTTTTTTCCATAGCCATTTGACCTGCAGTTTGGTAGCACACCATCAGCTTCTGGTCAGACCCATGTAGGATGTTTGGGCAGAATTTGGGTGTCCTCGCAATGTCCTGACTTGTTCTGTTGACCAAGCATCTACGACCAAAGGGGTCACCCATAGGGGGAACCCACTGATGCATTGGACCCCCCTTGGATGGTTCTGGTATGAAGCACCTATATAGTTGTAAAACTCCACCAAAGCCTCTCGCATCCACATGCCGTTCTTAGCGCAAGATGTGGAAACCCCAAGCTCGCCAGATGCCCCGACCAGTTTCCCCACCCGGCCCAAGTTGGACGTTTCCGTTCCCCTCTCCCTCCGTGGTCTTCGGTTGGAACTGGCCGCGGCCGAGGAGAAGCTTTTCCCTGGCTGGTTCACGTCACTCGAGGCCTAGCCCAGGCGGAGAACGGGGTGGAGACCCTTCGTTTGGGGTTTGCGGACACATGGACAGCTTCAGCTTTAGTTCTTTTTCTTGGAAGATCCAAGAGACACGGTGGCACAGGGACGCACCCCCAACTTGAAAGCGCGAAAGCGAGACTTCGGCGGGTACGGAGGGACACTCCATTTGGGGGACTGATGAGCATGGCGGGTACGGTGGTGTCACGGTGTTTCTCTCCAAAGGCCTTCCACGAAAAGAGGCCTCCCAGACTGGGATCATCGAGTCCCATGATCCGCCTTCGATGGCGATGACGGTGGTCCTTGTGATGGCCTTGAGCCTGAAGAGATTCCCACCAAATCTACAGGTCTTTTGGAAGATTTCCACCTCCAACAGAACCGGAAACCGATCCTTTTGCTTCAGGGTGCAAATGTTCATGAAGCACTGACCGCCTTCGACTTCTTCCCGCGGAAAGTCGGACATCGTTCCTTCCTTTCCGATTTCTTCGGAGCGCAGCGCTTCGCCCGCGCAAAAGCCCGAGGTGTTGAAGACTCCGCCCGAGCAGCTCCTGCCTGTGCCCTCCGTGACCGTGGCCTGCAACGCGCTGCTGCGCAGCTGGCAGCGGCACCAGCGGCCCGATGCCACCCAGCGCCGCTCGGAGGACCGAACCAAAGCGACGAGGGCGAAGCGGCGGTGTGCGAGGACGGAGACCTGAGCGTCGACCTCCTGTGGAGTGGATGGTGGACTTGGAGTGAGTGACTTGGGGCCCATTCATGTGAGTGACATTGGGATGGATGCAGTCCATCGCAGATGAAGGACTGCTCACTTGGACGAACTTGTTGGGAGGGTTTTTCGGAGGCGAGAGGCAGCTTTCTTGGGCAGCGAACTGGTCATTGGCTTCTCTTGGAAAGAACCCTCACAAATTCTTAAGTAAAGATACATGGAATTATCCCGGCAAGAGACCCCAAACAGTGTGTGTGAGAGGTCTAGAGGTGCAGCAGCAGAAAGTCTAGAGATCAAGACGCATTGGGGTCCAGAGAGGTGATGGTGGTGATAAAAGTGGAGATCGTGGTGATGGCGGTGGTGAGTGAGTGAGTGAGTGAGGGAGTGAGGGAGTGAGGGAGTGAGGGGGTGAGTGTGAGAGTGTGAGAGTGTGACAGTGTGAGAGTGTGAGTGTGAGTGAGAGTGAGTTAGAGTGAGTTTGAGCATGAGCGTGAGCGTCGCGTGTGTGTGAGCGTGAGTGAGATGAGAAGGCTGGCGCGGCACTTTGTGTACCTCGAAGTGCAGAATGATTTCGTGGCAGGCGCAGCACTTTGTGACCCTCAGAGTGCAGATTTTGAGGCAGGTGCAGGACTTTGTGCTCTCAGATGCTCACTCTCACAGCTCACTCTCACATATCTGCACTTCGAGGTTCACAATGTGTTGTGCATATCTGCACTTCGAGGTTCACAAAGTGTTGTGCATGCCACGAAATCTGCACTTCGAGGTTCACAAAGTGCAGTTCCTGCCACGAAATCTGCACTTCGAGGTTCACAAAGTGCTGTGCCTGCCACGGAATCTGCACTTCAAGGTTCACAAAGTGCTGTGCCTGCCACGAAATCTACACTTCAAGGTTCACAAAGTGCTGTGCCTGCCATGAAATCTGCACTTCAAGGTTCACATGCGACAGTCCTGATAAGGCGTTTTGCCGCAAGAGTGCTTCCAACGACAACATCAAGGTACCAAAACGCAGCTTTCGCATGAGACTTCCCCCGATTTCTGAAAACATTTGAAAACGACCCACGAAATCTGCATTTCGAAGTAAAACCGCTTCGATCCCTTGCGCGTGTCACGACAAGTGACCACCATGCCCAAAACTGCGCACGGCACCACAACGAGAGCGCAGTCGCGACAAGCGCCCGCCGCGCCCACGCAGATTCTGCGAGCCTGCACAGTCGAAATGCTGCTGGGTGGGCCAGGAATCCCAACAGCTGATGAGTCTTTCGCATGTGCAGGTGCTGCTGATTGCATGGGGGTGGGGAAAAGAACAAGAACAGCTCAGCTTTTGGAATCAGGCCAAGGAAAGGACCCTGAAGGATCAAAGACAAAATCTCAGCCATCCAAAGCCTGGCAGATTTGTCCTTATATGCGGGTATCCTGAAGCAAGCAAAATAGACAACATGTCGTTGTCGTTTTCATCCACTTCGGCCCAGCTTTGTATCCGCAACAGATCTCAATCCTTCTAACAACGCAAGGCAAACCAACTCCACAGAAATAATGGCCTCCAACCGCAGAGCGATGGCCTCCACCCTACTAGCGACGGCCTCTAACCTACCAGCGATAGCCTTCTAAACCTTGTTGCGAACTCATCCCCCAAACAGTGTGGACACACTAGGGGTTCTTATGGCAATAGTTAAGCACCGGTGTCTAATCGAGGTGTCGCACCGATGTGTGCGGCTAATTCGCTGCTATTTGCAGTGCATTCATGCCTCCCGATAGCCACCTGACCCCGTGGAACTGACCAAACCAAGTAGGATTCCCATCATTCTAGCCTAGGCTTCCTGGCCCACCATTGATTCTATAGCTGAAAAGTTTCGTGGCCCACCATTGTTCTACCAAGGGCTTTACACCTTCAAAACCTCGTCCAATCACACTTTTCAACGGTCCCTTCCAATGGTTCAAGTCCTGTACAGAAAATCCTCAACTTGCCAGCAAGAAATACGCAGCTCCCGGTGCCTTGCACCGTGGGTCGTCCTGAGGCGTGGCCATGATGTCGGTGACCTACGGCTCGACGAAGAAGCTGGTCCGGAAGCTGGCCGAAGAGTCGGGCTTCCAGGCGAGGCGGCGAGGATCAAGAGGGATAAATAAAACTGCAAGAGACAGGAATATATGAACTGTAGATATGTATATATATATATGTGGTGATATATGGTATTTATATATATATACATATATTACATGTAGTGATATTGATTAGTTATATAGTTAGTGATATATATATTTACATATATACATAATATGTATAAATGGATAGTCAAAAAAAAGGTAGGGGCGCTTTCTACTAGGCCAATTTGCACAAAAAACTGTGGACTATGTCTGCACTGTACAAGATCAAACGCTTCTGTTTTCGTGTGTTGGGGGTACTTTTTTTTCTTTTTCCGGCGATCGAGGGGGTTGAGGACCTTCAAGCGGTCGATCTTTTGGTCCGTGTCATGTGTCGTAACCGACCCGGGGTTGGTTGGAATCAAAGTGCTGTTGCAAGCAGTTGCTGACTCACGCGGTGGGTGGCTTCACCTTAAACGCATGTGAGTTGGACCCCAGGCAGTTGCACTGTCAGTGGTTTTGACCGACTTTTGTTTCGGCCATGGAGCTGGACGTCTTACCCTGCCAGCACCGCAGAGAGATAGGCGCAACAAACCCCAGCAATTTTACGCTTTCCATTTCATTCTCTACCAAACGCATGGTATGAAGTGTTAACAGTTCTTTGTTTGCTATGAACATCGTGGGTTTGAGAGGTTACTATATGCATGGCCCTCAGTGAGACTTTGGGGCACTTTGAGTGTTTCTAGACATTCATGTGGTCCCCATGTATTTAAACATCACATATATATATATATGTAGATATAGTATCTAGTATCTAGTATATAGTATCTAGTATATAGTATATAGTATATAGTATATAGTACATATCGTGAAACAACTTGGAAATCTTCATGGTTTCTTGATGTCCCCAACGAGTCCTCTGGTGGCCTCGGCTTGGCCCCAGCGCGTTTCTGCTTTTCGCCAGAGGTCGATGAAGCTCCATTGACGTTCCCGCTCACGGATGAAGTGCTTCGGCAGCAGCGCTTCGGCAGTTCCTGCGAGAGAAAGAGGAGCAGCAGGTTCGCCTAGCAAGAGAGGTTGAGAGGTACATATGGGATGCGCGACAAAGGGCTGTTCAACCTCTCTTGGTACCCTTGGGAACCGCTTGGGAACCGCTTGGGATTGTTTCGATCTGATCGGCGATTGGGCCATTGGTGATGGTCTGAAGACCTCACAGTCACCATATGGATTCACTCGGGATGCACCGAGGTGTTTACAGAGGGGTGCACCTTTCAACTCAATGATTGATTCATTAAGGTAATTCTAGAGTCAGTGGTGCCGATAGAACAGGGCTGCTCAATCTCGTTCATGCTATTCAACCAGCACCACGTTCCGCTTTTGTTGTTGGATGTCAGGTACGTAGGACTTCAGGGGTTTCCATTTTTTCACTCGAACTCCAAGGTGCTATTCAGAATCAACGGGTTCTTCTACATGGGCCCATGTTCGTCGTCCGCGGTGAGGCAGAAATCCTGGAGTCTTTGGACTCTGTGCTGAAGCCGAACACCACGCTGGTGATTCTAGACCTGATTCCATCGAATGCGCCCTTCGTGCCACGGCTCCAGCCATCATCCCCCCATGGCAGACCCGTGGCACAAACCGGGTCTTTTGGGGTTTTTCAACCCCGCTTTCGATATTTTTCACAAAAGAACACCCAGTTTCAGCAGTTTTCAGTTCCTTAAAACGTCCAGTTCGACAGAATTTGGCACCACCGAAGTAAAGGACATTCCATTTCAGGCCACCGAAAGACAATGGTTTTAAATGGTCTTTTGCCAAGGGAGATCATCCAAACTCAGCCGAAGCTGTCCTGTCATGTCCTGTCATGTATTCAGTCCGGTTCAGCTGGTGTGTCCGGAAGCGTGACGTTGAGACGTGAAATCCCATGTCGAACGTAGACTCAGCCGATGAGTTCAACCCCCCCAAAAAAAAACCGAAGAGCTTGGTCCAATAACAGAAGGGCATCCGCGATGGGGTGGGTTGATGTAGCTCAAGAGTCTACATGGGGTGCGGCCTCTTTTTTCGAGAGCTTCGGTGGGTCGAAAACACGCGAATTCTGGGACTTGATGCATCGGACGGCCACAGGTGGTGGAACACATGTCCAAACCTGGCATAGGTGGGCCTGACAGAGGCCGCGTGTTTGGAGGGATTTGACAGCGACCATGGAGTGATTGGACAGCGACAATGATCACATTGGAAGAAAAGACATCCAGAACCATGACATACCACGACTCCAGCTTACTAAAAACCCACCAAAAAAACAACATGTCCGAAACTCTGGCCATTTGGTCGCATGGACAAAGGGTGGTGTGGGGCGACACCTGATACTGATGGGCGATGCCGGAAGACTCCCTGTGCAGTGGAAGTGGAACATAGACCCCCTGGAAGAGCAGTTGTTTTTCTAACCAATGTGGTTCCTGCGATCCCTTTCCCTCGGAGGCCTCCTTCTTTCCTCGCAAGATCCCATCTTCTCAGGTCCTACCCCCGGAGGCCATCGAGCTCTGCCGTAGCAAGGTGAACGGGGGTGGGGGCGGAATGAGAGGGGAAAGTAGGGGAGGAAACGGAAACAGATCCGGTTGAGGGAAACGCACACATATTCCCCAAAATCGTTGGTTCAAACCTCTGAAACTACACACACCCTCACACTCTCTCTCTCTCTATACAGAGAGAGTGCTAGTAGGTGAGAGGATCTTCCGTAACTGACCTTGAAAAACGACGGGTGCAACAACGGCCACCCTTCTGAAGCTGATCTCCCCAAGAGGGTCAGAAGTTCCCCAAGAGGGTCTGAGTCCTCGGATCTGCAGCTTGCGGATCGCTGTGGCTCTTGTCGTTTCAAAGCTTTATTTTGTAGACTCTTGATAAGCCCCCCTGTGACAGAAGAGGTTCTACAATCCAATTGGGTGGGTGTCCGTGTTCTTTCTCACAGACTATCTCCACCAACACCCGTATGTGTGGATGCGCACCTGCCTGCAAGTGAGTGCATCCAATTGGGTGAGTTTAATGAATCAGTCTACATCACGGGAAGCAACCCCTCAAGTGCGCTTCCCAGCGGTTTTTGGCCACAGGGACTGATGGAGTGGGGCGGATGTTATGCAGACTGCACTCAGACCATCCGGCCACTGGCCCTGGGATAGGCGCATCTAGAAGCAATGGCCACCAACCTAGAAGCAGTGGCCTCCAACCTACTAGAGATGGCCTCTAGAAGCAGTTGCCTCCAACTCCAACCTATTTGTTTTTCATTTTTTTCAATTTTCGATCACAGCAGCTGTTGGTTTCCGTTTGCCGGATCATGTCAGCCAACGTGAAGGTTGACGCTTTCTTTTTCGGGGCACACTGACAGACAATTTTTCAGGATCGCTCTATATTTCTGCATGTTCACAACACAATGCATCCACGGCAGTTCATACCCGGAGTTTACTTCGTCAGTGGGCACCAGCTCTGATGAACGAGCAAGAGTCCATGTTGAACCAGCTTCGGCGCCAGCGACTCTTTGGCGCGCTCGTTGTGACAGTTCTTCAGACCAAGACCCGACGCAGACCTGACAAACACAGACAGGTCTCGGTGGTGGGTGAACTTGTAAAGCTGGGTGCTGGTACCATCGAGTGAATCCTGACGCATCGTCGATATCCACGTTCGATAGACTGGAGGTTTGATTCACTTGGCGAAAGAGAACGTTCCTTCTCACGAAGATCCTCACATCCACGTTCAGAGACTGGACTCGCCCTCTCCGCGTGGGAGGCGCCTGATGCCTTCCTTCTGCTCGATGCAGCCCACGGGCTGTTGGGCCGCTCGGCGCGGTTGGGCACTCCGCAGAGGGTGTGGCGGCACGGAGGTCCCGAGACGTCTTGGGTTCAATGATTCATGTTCGTTCATGATCCTTTAAACCTTCAGAAAGGTGGGGTGTTCAGCTAGTGGCTGTGCACCTGGCACCTGTACTGGACTCTCTATATACTGTCAGCTCTTGGCTTTTTGGTGGGGGAAGTGAGAGGGGGGATGGCATCTGGTGGTTTGAGACGGAGATTGTGAGCACAAGATTGGAGGATTGAACCGAAGTGGGAGCTGGTCGACACCCGTTGAAGACCCAAAAGTGGGTTTGACCGTGCTCGGAAAGCTGAAGACCGCACCCAGAAGTGTTAGTGTTGTCTTCGTCAAAGACCAAGTGGGAGGGAATCATGCCAAAAACTCCAATCCCCTGAACCTTCCTATAAGAATATCATAGATAACATATGGTCATTAAACACGCCTGCTCGAACCTTCCTCGACCGTTTATTCTTTCTTCCGCTGCTCGAACCACTTCCGCCAGCTGCTACCAGGCTGGCCCCTGAAGCTCTCCGGCCCACGGCGCGAGTATCCCGTGGATGCCGTCATGACGAACTGCCGCTGTGGGCGCATGGAGGGTCGGGCTCAGGGGGTGGCCGGAGCCCAGTGGCACATGAAGAACAGCAAAAGGCTTAATGAAATCAGATGAAATAAGTAGACATACCCTTCCTCCAACAAGCATGGAAGTGGACAACCCCCAGTTTGTAGAGGAAATGGGCTGTCCAGGGGCCATGTTGCACTTCCATGAGTGTTTCAGGGAGTGTATAGCAATTAGTCCTATAGAAATAGAGGTAGCAATTCATATTGTCCTTTGTCTTGAAACCATCGAACTAGTTTGGTGACCATCCATGTCATGGGGTGGCTTGGATGGGGGCCGAGCACCATCCATGTTGGAAAAGGGCTTCGTCCTTCTTCAAAGTGACCGAACTGAGATGAAGTCACCCCTTCCAGGCCCTGCTTCGGCCGATCACCCGTTCAGGTCAGCCGGTCACCCGAACCTTGTTTCAGGCCTGTCAAAGGTCATGTTGGCCGAAGCTGAAGAAGCTGGCGCTCCAGGAGTGGAGGATGGTTTTGGGTTCTCCACGTGGAATCCGGTCGCGTCGCGCGGTCGCGCGCTGGATCGGATCTGAATTCGCCCCGGGAGATGTTTCTGGCAGCTCAACTTCGACCGGCCCAAAAGGCCCCAAGCTGTTTTGGTGCAAGCTGTTGGCTGCCGAACACCGAGGCCACAAGTGGTTTTGTGGCGCCAAGGGCACCGCGCTGCTGCACGTCTCAGAGCCACTGCAGGACGCTTTCAGAAGCCATTTGTTTGTCAAAGTTATCATTTTTCTTTCTCCATTGGTCCCTTTCCCCTTCCTCCGCTTCCTTCCTTTCTTTGCATCATGGATGGCTTCAGACAGGAGTGGTTGGAGCCCTTAGTGATCTCGCACGGCTACGGGCCGCTCGGCACCGTGCCAACGGGCCACTCGGCTCGTTCGCTCGGCAGGCACAGATTCATCGGACTCGGCACGCCCAAAGAAACCGATGGGTCATCCTCAAGTGAGCCGGACCCGCAAAAAAAACCTGTTCATATTCACTCAGTGCCGTGTCATATCGTGAGTCTACCTCAAGTAGAGGTCGAGGAGTCGAGGCCGCCGGCATTGGCAAATCTCCGACGCCCGACTGAATTGAATTTTGGGTAGGTGGTAGGTGGTGGACCTGTGAAGTTGGGTGATATCGCAAGGGGTTTTGTTTGTTTTCTTTCAGGACCCTTGGATCCTCAGACCTGGCAGTGAGGCTGGTATACCTGGAACATCCGTTCCTGTGCAACTTTGATGCCTTTTGGGGTTGCAAGATCCACATATGTCCATTGATGTCCGGAACGCATGTCCATGTCCAGAACGTGTGAACCTTTTTTTTCTGCCATGTTCGATTTTGGCGTTTGGAGGAGGTCTTGGTGTTGTGAGCGACATAAGAGAGAGAGAGAGAGAGAAGAAAGAAAGAAAAGAAAAGAAAAAAGAAAAAGAACAGAAAAGAAAAGAACAGAAAAGAAAAGAAAAGGAAAGGACAGGAAAGGAACGGAAAGAAAAACAGAAAGTAAGTAAGCCGCAGGCTTTATAAATATGGCGAGGCTCAGGAGATGTGATTCTACCTAGCCAGCGCTGGGACCAACAGGAACGTTCACGTCGGCACGTCCACATCGTTCCTTTCCAGTTCTCTCGGGGACGACGAAAGGCACTGGACCGGAGAGCTCGGGGTAGACCGGTTCAAGTCACCGGTGGAGATCGGTCTGTTTGAGTGGTCAGAACCACCTAACCAGCTCGGCACTTGTGCTGCTCACGAAGCCAAGCCTGGCAGGGGGCGTTTTTTTGGACCAGACGCCCCTATGATCGTTCAAGCAACCCACTTTCATGAAGATGTTGTTCAACCAACGACTGTCAAGTGCAACAATTTTTCAACCCCAATCATCACGGACCATGTATGACCATGTGTGATTGTGGTGGTGGTTTGCTTCTCCGTGGCAGTTCTGCACCGAACTCAGCGTTTCCGGAGTTCATGCCTTCGTGGCAACTGCGCCGCCGTAGTTGGAGCTACCACTGTACTATACCACATACTACCACTATACCACACAGAACCACCACACCCGCCACACCCGCCTCACTCGTTGGATCGGACAGTCTGGATCTACGTGCACGTCCACGCGCTTGTCAGGTCTGACCTGCCGAGCGGCTTCTACTGGCCCGGCCTGGCCGACTGGAGCTCCTTCCTGGCGCTGGACGAAGCGATGGCCTTCTGGGACCTGGCCACACGCCAACACACCGCGCGCGCGGGGGCGGGGGGGCCGGTGCGCACGGGGGGGAAGGTGTTTGGAGCGATGAAGATCCACTGGCTCACCTTGGAGGGGGGTGAGGTCTTGGGCTTGAGGTGTCGGATCGGATTGAGGGATTCGCGAATCCCGGTTTGGGGCGGATTGAGGTCACCAGAGGATCCTCATTCTTCATCATTCTTCTCATTTCCACGACAGAATGGGTGCCCACAAGGCCACTACAAAACAGAGGGATACCACAGGTTTCATCTACAGGTTTGCGGTGGTGCCGAAAGGTGACCGGCACCTGTGATACCTGTGGACCTTCCAACCTACTAGCGACCCAAAAAGGGATCTCCTTTACAGAGCCAGTCACAAAAGAGCCAGGCAAAATATCGTCCAAATAGACTGTGCCGTGTGCCGCGCACAACGACCCAATGGAGTCGCTTTCGCAAGCGGAGTCGATTTCGAGAGGCTCTCACCCTCTCCCCTCACCATCCCCCCTCCTCCTTCCTCTCATTCCTCTCTCTCTCTCTCTCTCTACTTCGTCTACTTCATCATCTTCTGTTTGGTTCGTCGTTGTGAGGTTGGCTTGGATGCTGCCAGGACCTACTGCAACTACATGGTCAGAGATGCAGTGCCTTGCTTTGAGGATCAGTCGTGCCCAGCTGGAAACCCGGAGGGAATGGATGAATGGATGAATCGACAGACTAGACAGGGCCCCGGTCGACTGCCAAGGACTGCCAAGGACTGCGGACCCGGTCGACTACCATCATCAGGGCAAGCCACCATCAGTCCCACCGCCTTCCACCCTTCGTCTCCATCGTTGCACTCCGCCGTTCTTTTCGCGCACCGAGGCCATGCTGCTGGCCGACGCTTGGGGCACCGACCTGGGGCTTCCGGACCGGGTGAAGGGACGAAGCCGGGACGAAGCCGAGGGCGGAGCTCGGGACGGCCCCCATCTTCGTCGGCCTCCGGTGCCGCGACCTGCGCTACGCACCGGAGGAGGAGGTGCTGAGCACCATGGCGCTGGTACGCTTGCCCGACTTCGCCGCACAGACGGGTGAGCGTCTGGCTAGCAGAAGCGTCGTTGATCTGGGGACCTTTGTTTCATCACGATCTGAGCCGTTAGCTAGTGTGGTTCACATATTTGTTTTGTATCCCACACCTCATGGGGTATTGATTTGCCACTTCCATATATCTTGTTTGTGGTCTTCAAAGCGCAAAGATTGCAGCAGCTTTTCTATAGGCCCTTGGTGATGGCAGAGGTTCCTTTTGAAGGGGAAACATGTCAAGTCTTAGGATCACGAATCAATGCAAACATTGAATAAGGCTTACGGAGTTTCGATGGCATTCGGGATCTTAAGTCCAGTCACTAGAGTAGGATCCTGCTGCCACACATCTTTTTTCTGTTCGTCTGACGTGGACTCTGCAACTTGAGAATGGATTTCTGAGAAAGAGACCCGTTTCCATGTCCACCACATGCGGTTTCAAGCAGAAAGCACCTCTGCTCGATTACTAAACCTTTGGTCCCACCTACACTGGTTGAAATTATCATGGTTACGGTTACGTGGAGTTCACCACCTGTTTAGTATTCGGAAAATGGTCCTCCTTCCAGGGCCGTGTTGCACGTAACCATGCAGGCTCTCCCCAGGCCGTGTAGGTAGTCAAAGATCAAACTGCCAGGGCCCCTGTCTCTGAGGAACAGGACGTTCTCCAATGTCGCTAAGGCAGACCTATGAGGAGGCAGAAGCGGTTCAGAATGCGCTCTACACGCGCAATATCGAAGTCCCAGTGAAAGCCCTTTCTGGGAAGCTCTATGTGCGACGCTTGTTTTGCATGGAGTGAATCATGGCGCGGGTGAGTCTGCTTGTTTTAGTTGGGGCTTACTCTCCCCAAGAACACGCTACTTCAAGCTATTCTTCTTCGGTCATACTCGGGACATAGACACAAGCTGCAAGGCACGCCTTGCAGACCGGTGGTCCAAGCCCACCGGTGAGACGGTTACAGTGCGACATGTTTCACTTCGCTGCCGGGGGAGGAAACGGAAGAAAGATGGACTTGGTGTGCAGCACTTGGCTGTCAGGACCTTGTCCGCCAGTCAGAGGCCTTTGGAAGGGGATAGCCTTCAAAACATGGGTTTTTTCATGGACAGTTCACCCCCAAACGACCCTGGCGACGTCTGGGTCGACCTTGAAATGTGACGACCTGGGCGGTTCGGGGAAAAAGCCCAACATCCAGAGGTGTCCAGCATCAGTTGGAAGGCTTTGGGAGCCTTCTTCTTCTTCTTCTTTCTTAAAGATTGGGGCGCATCTTCGAAGGCTGCACGACTTCAGGCATCTCAGCTCACATCTACAATCATCTCGAGGACGGGCCGGACCCGTCGTGCTTGGAGGAGGGCGGTCCAACGGCGACGACGGACGACGGACATGATGCACGGTGGAAATACCAACGGCTTGCAGAGGCGTACAGGTAGTATCTAAGGGCCAGCTCTCCGCTTTTATGTGACTACGTGGTGTTTTGTTCTTTTGAAGACCCATGTATCCATGTGGCGGTGGCCCACTGGGCTTGTGGCTTTGGGTTAGCCTCTCTTGACCCTCCAATTATTCCTGACCAGGCCCAGGTGTTTCTTTTTGGGGCAACCGCGAGGAGTACGAGATTCTACGTGATGCGATCCTGGAGCTGCAAAGGGCAGACAGTCTCAAGTAGACGTGCTTCTTCGGTCTGAAAGCAGCAGAGGACATCCTGACATCCTCATCTTCCCCTTTTGAACGTTTTTCAGAGGTTCGGAGAACATGTTCAAATGGATGGACGGGGGGGGGATCGTGAACTTCGAAGTCATGTACTTGAAGGACTTGGAGGGTGGCTATGGCTCAATAACCCATCAAAACTGAGTGAACATGTGTGGGTAGATCCATCTCTGAATGAAACCTGCAGCCAGTGAGTACAAAAAGGGGCATGGATAAACACAGCTGAACATCAGTGCGTTGTTTTTTCACCATGAGGACAGCGAGGATAGATCGCCCATGCTGACAGTCAGACCGATAATGTAGCGCAAATCCCGGTGATGGAAGATGAACAGCACATTTGCCCTTCTTTGTCGGTTGAAGTCCCTGATAATTCCACGGCTTTTTGAAGCATCTTGCAACCCGCAATTGGCCCGCAAAGCGACACACTCTGCTCAAAGGTGAAGAGATTTAACACCTCAAAGCGACCATGTGAACTTCACCAAATCTCCTCACTCAAGTTCTACAGATTCACCCATCCCCCCAAACTCCGAATCTCTCGCCGCGGCTTGGATTTGACCCGCCGCGGCAAGAGCCGCCGAGAGACCTCTCTTCCACCCACGCGCCATGCGCGAGCCACGCTGGCGCTTCGACGCCCAACGCGTCGGGTCTCACCGCGGCGGCCGCCCCATGCTGGGCACGAATGACGTCGACCCGACCGGGTCTTCGGAGCCTGTACGGCCCAGCGGAGCGACCGACCGAGGGGAGCGATCCGGTTCGCGGGAGGCCATCTTTTGGACCAGCTCCAGGTTGATTCTGAAGAACTGACTGGTGCGACGAAAGCAGGGAATAAGGCAATGAGCCCCCTGTTTAGAGATTCTATTGGATCCAGCCACCCTCAGCCACCCTGCTTTCGTCGCACCAGTCAGTTCTTCAGAATCTCCATCGATTCTTTGGTTGGATTCTGCGAGCGAAACCAGACTGAAGATGACAAGCAGAGACTGATTCAAATTCATGACTGATTCAAAGATGGCTTGAAACGCCGTGGGTGTGACTGTTGAGCTCCTAATTCTGGAGCTGGCGGAGAAAGGATCAAAGTCGGAGACAGGTGGCGTGGGGCAAGTTCGGCACCCCTTTGGAACTACTATGAACTACTGGTGCGGCAGATTTACATAGATTGGGGTGGTTGAAGTCGTGGTCAATGTAGGTCAATCTGGCAGTCGGAGTGTTTGGGATTTGGAGCTGCATGACTCATGACCGCAAGCAGACTCATCCACCAGCGGCGACCTGGGTAGATCGGGTGGTCCGACAGACGCCCCAGCTGAGGTTGTCGCTCTTGGAAGCCAATCTTCAACCAAAGCCTTCCTGCGGCCGGGGAGCCCCGCCGGTCAGGATGGCGATGACCTCCTGCAGCGGCTGGAGATGGAACAGCCAGAGTGGGTTTGGTGAGACTCATCTTGGGTTCTATTGGCATCAGAATGGTTCAGATTTGTTCTTTCCAGAGGCTATTCCAAGTGTCTGGGTGCGACCCCGCATCCATTGGTCTGTGTCAAGTGGATATCGTGTGCCTGGACGTATCAGATAACAGAACTCTTGCAAAAAACTGGTAGCTATTCAAACACAAGCAGAGTAGCCCATTCATTTCCCATTCATTTTCCCAATCTACTAGCTGCGGGGCTTCCAGAACTCGTCCACCTTCGGGACGTGAAGCAGTCGCCGCGGAACCGAGCCCGACTCGACTGAGGCTGGGAGCTGGTCATCGCCCCCATCGGCCTAGGCGGACGGCGGACGCGCTCCGGCCGTTGACTCGGCCGTTGACTCGGCGGTGCGACGGGGCGAGAGCTGGCGGGGTCGTCGATGTCTGCAGGCATCAAAGAGACCGATGTCTCACAAGCGCTGGCGGTGAGGGGAGCCTCAGTTCCTTTTTGGCCTGCGAAATGAATCGAATCCAGTAGCACTGAGTCCGGTGATGGCACTGAGTCCGGTCCCTCAAACCTCCCCGCTCCCCCGCTCTGCAGTGGATCCCTGTTCCTTGGGACGCTGCGAAGCGATGCGGCGCCCAGGCACGGACGGGTGAGGCACGTGAAGATGACCAATCCACCGGTCCGTGCCTTAGCCGAGCGAAACACGGGCGATGCGGGAGGGAGGGAGCTCCTTGCGGGGACGTGGGGCGTGGCTCTCTTGGTCTTGTGGGAATGGTTGATGTTCAGACAGCTCAAGTGGGGAAAGGAACCAACATGCCGGACCTGGGATTGAGCCCCCCTTGAAACGACCACGTCGTGCGAGATCTTCGGAAGTGAACACTGCTTCTACCATATGCTGCAAGGATATGGTCTTCCCGCAGCTTCTCCTTTGCGGCTTTCTGCGCTCCTAGATTCTGAGCACCTACCACCATGACAGCACGGAGAACATGCGCACGGACGCACAGACCACTCATGACTTTTCCAAGATCTTTTCTAGGTATTTCCCACGTCGACCATCGGGCAGAAACAACACGCTATAGTCACGGTGCGGATGATTTGGCCTTTCCAGCTTCGAACACCGACCGGTCCGGTCCGACGCCTGTTCACCACCCCAAACGAGCCAACGAGCAGCTCCAAGGACCCACAACTCACCCCCTCTCCAGGGGCTCAGGGACTCGGCTGAACCCAATCGGCTCTTGCGCAGCTTCACGCCACACAGACGGTCGACAGCCACAGTCCCCACGCGACCGCGAGCCGCGTCACCCGGGCGGAACGGGAACAGCCGTCCGCCGTTGCTCGGCTCGCGTCGTCTGCATGGTGCGGCTGTTGGGGCTGACGGGTCCCATTGCCTGTGGCAAGTCGACGGTGAGCGAACGGCTGGCTGCAGGAGGTGGGGTGTGGGATGGCCGGGGTGCTGGCGGGGTTGGTGGGAGGAGCCGGGTTTTGAGGCGCCTGAGGTGCTGGCCTACCAGTTACTCAATGATTTTGCACTACAAAACCAGGGTGAGGGTTGCTCATGACTCATAAGTAGTTCCTGGAATTGTGGAGCCAACATGGGGCTTGCGCCAGGCTGTAGGGCTTTCACATCTGAAAGACATGATGGTTCTCTAACCACGTAGCGGGTCCAGTCGCGTGTAGAATCTGGGGTTGCCAATCAATCTGCTTGGGCACAAACCAGATCTGTGGAGACGTGAGCTGTTCCGCAGACACGTCTTTCACGAAATCCTGACAGCATCTGAAAGCAAGGTCCGAGCGTACCTGGTTGGTTTCAAAAGGAAAGTGCTGGAGGAAAAAAGCACCCCTGACCATCCCAGAGACTTTGTACTCATCCGGGCTTGAAGTTCCCTGACTTGCTGTCAGGCTGGCCCGTGGTGGATGCTGACAAGATTGCCCATGAGCTGCTTTCTGATCGCGCAGGCTGGGGTCTGGTGTCTTGTGGGCAGCCTTGCGCCAGGCACTTTCATGGACCGGGGCTTGCATTTGACTTGGATGTTCATGCGGGACCTGGAGGTTCCAGGGTCCAAGCCCCCAAGCTCCAAGGTTCCCGGGTCTATGGAGGATCAGAGATCTCTTTTTCTTTGAGCCAAGATCGGATGAAGTCCACATTGGTCCACCATCGATCCGAAGGAATCCTCCAAACCACGAGTCCACCATTCGGCCACCCAAGTGGTGATGTTTTGAGGGGGTGCTTCGCTTCTACCGAACACATCGGCAAACACATATACCGAACAGATCCGCACAGCCACTTTGGTTGGTTGACTCATCCCCACGTCATTCTCACAAGCATGACTGCCATGACCCATCGAACAGTCCCGGAGGTTCCCAACCGTTTCCGAAAAACCCAGTCCGCTTTGGATGGCTGTGTGGCTGTGTGGTGCTTTTGGATGACTTCGCAGACACCTCTCTCTCTCTATAGATATTATCGATGATATATTGATATTAAACATAAACCATATAGAGATTAATATTTATAACCCTAGCCTTCAAAGACCATGAACAGAATGGTTGACCGGATGGTGTAGTAGTGTAAAAATCCTTAGTAAAACAATGGTTCTTTGGCAAAGACCATTAAAACACAGGTTGCTCGAATCCTATATTTGCATATATATATATATACACATGCTAGCGATGGCGAACCCCCCGAAGTGTCCTCTTCGTTGCCTTGGCCGAGTGCACCAGCGGATTCTCCGCCTGATCAATACTCGCGGTTTGCTCCCTCGGCCGGTTTGCAACCCGCCGGCCTTGCGTGGACAGGCCGCGTGCACCGGCGCGTGGTGGCGGAGTTTGGCCAAGAGGTCCTGACGGATGGCGCCATCGACCGTGAAAAGCTGGGAGACTTGAAGTGAAGAGCGGGTGAGCCACCGACGCGCACGGTCCACGGATGGCGCGCGATGAGAAGGCGCCGTGAAAGGCGACTCTGTGCGGCCCTTTGGATGGTGAAGGAGTCCTTGTGATGCGTGTGGTAACACTAGGGGTTCCTTACGGTAGGTGTTAAGGACGGGAGGTTCTCGTCGGCGCGTTTGGCTAATTCGCTGCTATTTACAGCGCATTCACCTCGAGATCTTCGAAGTGTATTTCCACCACTGCGCTGGCTCGCTCTCGTTGTGGTTCCGTGCAGATTTTCTGACTTGGTGATCACTTTTCGTGGCATGCGCAAGGGAAACCCCGTGGTTTGGTGGTCTAAAGTCGACTTTTCGTGACAGGCGCCGGAGATCGGAGTGTTTTATGTCGATGTGCAGATCTCGTGGCAGGTGCGTGACTTTGGGGGTGGTCTTCCCTGCTCTCACTTCGTCACAGGTGGAGTGAATCGTGACTTTTGGACACGTTGTTTGTTTTCAAAAGTCGGAGGACGTCTCAAGCGAAAGCTGCGTATTTGGCTCTTGCTGCGAATCACCTTGGCAGGGCTGCGCAATGTGAATCTTGATGTGCAGATTTCATGGCAGGCGCAGTACTTTGTGGACCTTGAGATGCAGATTCCGTGGCAGGAGCAACACTTTGTGGACCTTGACGTGTGGATTTCGTGGCGCAGTACTTTGTGGACCTTGAAGTGCAGATTTTGTGGCAGGGCAGCACTTTGTGAACCTTGAAGTGCAGAGTTCGTGGGCTTTGTGAACCTTGAAGTGCAGATTTCTCAACAGGCACAACACTTTGTGGACCTTGACATGTGGATTTCGAGGCAGGCGTAACACTTTGCGGACCTTGAGGTGCAGATTTTGTGGCAGGCGCTGTACTGGAGTGCAGATTTCGTGGTGGGCCTTGAAGTGCAGATGTCGTGGGAGGCACAGCTTTGTACCTCTAGACTCTAGACCTTTCGAACTCGGGGCCTAGACCCTCTTCTAAGCTTACAGCTGGCTTTTGAACCTCCACCATCACCACCTTTATCACCACCTTCATCACCACCTTCATTATTACCTTCATCACCACCTTCATCACCACCATCAGTCGCCATCATCACCACCATCTCCACCACCATCATCATCATCGTCCACCACCAGCAACACCTTCACCAAGACCTCCACCCACCACTGCCACCACCGTGTTTTTTACGTTCCATGTGGGTCTCTTGCGGGGCATAGATGCACAGTGGTCGTCCGTCGCTGACAAACAACTCAAACAGGTCACCCATCGAACAAAAAATGCGATGGAGCAACGACACCAGCGGAAGTGCAATCCTTCGATTTTAGACAATTTCAAGTGGTGAACATCCAGATTTCAAACCTGTCAGTTGTAGGCTGGAAACAGCTGGGGCTGACTGGGAGTTCTCGCAGATGGAGATTTTCTCAAAACACATTGAACCACTTCTCATTGTTTTGGCATGATCGACAGAATCTCGAGTTTCAACTTTTAAGATGTTTTGATCGAATTTTACCTGTAACATGTCGTATATTTTAGATTTATCCCGCTCACTTATTCTCAATGACAGG
The DNA here is from genome assembly GCA_963970005.1 of Durusdinium trenchii. Lineage (NCBI taxonomy): Eukaryota > Dinophyceae > Suessiales > Symbiodiniaceae > Durusdinium > Durusdinium trenchii. The sequence goes on from CAXAMN010021718.1 coordinate 891,862, forward strand.
GGAACCTTACACAGGTTTTCCTCCGCACACAGGAACGCAGTACAATTTGATGTTTCTTTGCACTAACCGTTTGCACTATCTTAGTGCCATGTGCACACTCATCATGAATCGTTTTTTCATACCTCATCATGCATGGCCTCATCCTGCGTCCTTCCGATCGCACGCACGGTGCGAGGAAAGATCGTCTTTGGTGATCCTCGAAAGCGAAGGAAGCTGGACCAGGTGCCTGGTCCGCAAGGCTTGCAAAGCAATGGAAAAAAACACCGTGAAAAACAGGTTAACTAGAAGCGATGGCCTCCAACCTACTAGCGGTGGGCGATGGCCTATTGTTTCATTTTTGGACCCAACAGAAGTGTGAAGAAGGGAGGACTCAGAGGTGAAGAAATCATGCTTCTTTGCCCAGCAGCTTTGCGTGGGAAAACATGCATCGGAGTTCGAGTGTTCAACCCGAAAGCTGATCAACTCCGATTTCTTTCCCCCCAAACCAGGGTGAATGAACTGGCTTCTGCTTGTCACACACCACCTGCGGATTTTCGTGGTTCTTGTTCTCCCCTTGTGGGGTGTGGAGTTGACCTCGTTTTGGTGTGAAATCCTCAAAGCAAGGGTTGTTCCGGATTGGTATGAGCATCAAGGGTGATTGGACTCTTAGTGCCGCACAAAAAAACCTGCACCGCCACCGCCCCGTGGCCGGGTTCCGGCGGGTTCGGGATCGAAGGCGACGCACATGGCCATTCTGTGGGCCATTCTGCAGAAGACCCTGGCTTTCATGTTGCAAGGCGGTGGGTGTGGGGGGCAAGGTGCTGGAAGGGCTGGGAGACTGAGATGAAGACTGGGAGACTGAGATGGAGGGAAGTGATCAGGGAGATCTTGGGGGGTTTTGGTTGGATTTTCTTCGGAGGTATGACATCCAGACATCCACATTCAACTCACAGATGCCTACAGGCAAAAACCACCTCAAGGGGGGGGAACAGTTCCAAAGAACTAAAAACTAAGGGACTGGACACCCATGCCGACTTGCTTGGGTCTTTCCGCCGACCCAAAGACCAGACTTCTCCGAAGCCCCGGAGGGTCGAAGCGTCCGAGGTCATGGGACGATCGTGTTGGACGTGCCACTCTTGCTGAAGTTCCCGTTGCTCCGACGTCTCTGCCTGTCGGCGGTCTTGGTGGTCGTGCTGCTCCTTGGACATCGTTAAGGACTGTTCGGGTCGATTCGGGCGGTTCGAATTTGGAAGTGGGTGTTTGGCATTGGTTTGAGGGTGAGGTGGGGAGCAAAGCTCTACGCTCCAAGCACCGGTGCTCGCTCCAAGCACCGTCCGGAATTGCTTCGCATCTTTGGGATGCGAAACCGTGCGGTTAACCAGAGCCATAGCCTTCAAGCTCCCTGAAGTGCCGTTTCGCGCCGTTTCCCATTTTCCAGGTCGAGTCTTTTGAACCTCCACCTGGATCTTCCAACTGTGCAACATTTCGGCCTTCTCATCCCAAAAACCAACCAAGTTCAGCATAATGGGGCGACTCCATGGTCTCAGATCAAGTCGACTGTGTTGGGTCCGCTTTCCTCACTTGTGTTGGGCGGCTGTTGGGAGCGCAAGACGTTGGAAGACGCTTCGTCCATGGCGAACATGGGCGAACATGGGGTGTGTGGAATCAAGCTATCAAGAGTCTGCGTGGTTGTGCGACTCCAGGCCATCCGAAGATGGGAGTCGGACACCTCGTGGAACTGGTTACAAGTCACATGAAGCCAAGCGAACAAGCGAGAAAGGCAAGCATGTAGATAGACATCGTGACATGACATACAGCTCTTAGAAGGACTTCAATCAGTGGGGGTCGCATACGTAGACTCTTCAAACCAAAAATCCTAGTTGTTGTCCAACTGCATCAACTGGAGGTGGTGAAGCCGCTCTGACCCGCTCAGGGGTGTGATTCTGACATATTTGCCTAACAACATGCTTGTGTCACGCGCGCATTCCCCATGAAGAAGAGCGTTGGGACTGGTCCCAACATGTCCCAGCACAATCCCTGCCAGCACCACCCTCTTTGGGGTGGTTTCTAGACCCCACTGATTGAACTGTGTGGTGCTGGTGCCTTGCTCTCCTTGTTTCTTTTAGGACCGGTCCCAGCTGCTCTCCTTGCTTTCCGTTCAGCGCACCGAGGTCGCCCGAGGTGCAGCTGGCCAGGCTCATGTCGCGCAACGGGCTCACCCAAGAAGAGGCCGAGCGACGAGACCGTGCCGGCTCGGACTGGGGCCGCCGGGCCGCCGGGCTCGGACTGGGCCGTGGAAGGTGGTGAGTGGTGTGGTGAGCTCCATTGGTTCCACTCAAGAGAGCGAAGCTGTTGGGGGTTTTGGGGTTTTGCCCCATAGCTGCGAGGCCCTAGGCTGTTGTTTTTCTTCTTTGAACTTCGGGAGTGAGGAACTGGTTGATGTTGGAGCTGCGCCATAGTCAGGACGAAGAATGTTCCGGGTCGAAGAATGTTCCGGGTCTTGCGACCATGGATCTGTTTTCTAGAATCCACTCCCCAAACCCACCAATCGCGAACACGTCTCTGAAAGAAAAGCTGACACTTCAGACTTCGGATCTCCCTCAACAAAGTCCATTCGAATCGCCGCGAACACGTCGCGAATCGCCGTGTGCATCGAAACAAAAACACGACCGAGCGTCCGCGGTGGCATCCATCGCCGGTGGACTCACGGTCGCTCGCGGTCTGGGTCTCCATGCTCCGGGTCGCAACCGGTGGGGGGAAGGATCTCCGGGACCAAACGCGCCAGGCGAGTTGTGCAGGTCTCGGTTCGGAAGCGATGTTTCAAACGGTGGGGGGAGGGTCTGATGTGCCCGGAGGTGATTTTTTCATGAGTGCGAACATGATAACAGCTCTGGTTTTTGGTGTTCCAGGCGTATATTCTGATGTGCCCAGGAATGGGTCGGAAAATCATGGACCTGCTATAGGAAAAGGTTGGCGACTTTGGGTTTGTTCGAGCTCGAGCTGATATTTTCTTTGGTTCTGGTTTGTTTTTTTCCTCTGGCTCTCGTTTGGTTTTTGAAAGAACACGAATCCACATGGTGACCTGACGCTGGGGCATATTTTAGCCAGAAAACACCAGATCAGTCTTCTGAGGCTTCTGGTAGAATGAGCAGAATTGGGAGGACGTTTGGCCACTTCAATCCTCAAAGCCGTCATTTGGAGGCGGAGAAGAAGATCGCTTCGCAGCTGTCGGTGGCGGAGCAGCGGAAGTTGGCCGATATGGTCATTGAGAACAATGGCGACCTGGTGATGGAGTCATGAAAAGGAACATCCCAGGCAGCCACTACCCTAGCCTTCAAAGACCAAAGACAAAAAGGTTGACCTGGTTGTCGTGTGTTTTTTTTTTTTTTTTTAAATAACCCGTGTGCACAAGGGTTGTTCGGTCAGAACCATTCAATCAATAGTGGCCCAGGAATTCTACCCAGGATGATCACTGTCTTCACCCTGATCATCCAGGTTTTCCTTTGGTTTTGGAAGTGTTTGGGTTTCCCCTGGGTCCCTCCGTGCTTGGTCCATGTTTGTTGGAGTGGCCCCCGAGCTGCATTCCACTATAAGAGAGGTAGTGTGTTCCTTCTTGAAGAACGTCCACCCCCGTTTTGCAACATTCCATAGCTGGCTCCATCGGTTTTTCATTCCACACGTCCGACCGACTGGACTGGACAACAACGCTCACTGCGCTCACCCGGATTGCAGGTAGTACCTGGACCGAATGTGAAGCTCCACACCGTGGCCCGATGTTTTTGGGATCGAAAAAGAGACGACTTCTCTGAGAGAACGAGGGAAGTAAGGGGGGCCAAGAACTGAAGAGAAGTATCTCTCCAGGTCGGGGGATTTGGGTTCGCCTCGGGCACCTCGGGCACCTGAAATAGGCTCGTAAAGTGGAACCGCCCCTTTTTCCACGTGGCCCGGGCATCTTCCGACCTTTGAAGGCACCTTGGAGGAGCTGGATGCTTCGGTGCGTGCCTTTCAGCGCGCGGCGCCCAGCGGCTGGCCACTGAGCTGGACCTGCGGCAGCCTGGCGACGGCGGGCGGCTTGGGTGCGGCGGCGGGAGTGCAGGCCGGGGGCGAAGACAGGTGAAAACGAGACAAGGACTTTGGGGTGGCCGCAGATTCAAGTTGGTTGTTGGTCAGTTGGTTGGTTGGTTGGTTGGTTGGTTGGCGGATTCAAGTTGGGTTTGGGTGGTTTGCCAATGACTTGGGTGGATTGTTTTGGAGACAATCTTCACTGAGGGTCACTGGGACTACAATTTGAGCCGTACTCCGTTTGTCATCTTTTTTGGGGGTCACTTGAAAGGACCAGGGAATGATCATTATGAGTGAACCCTAAGAATCCTTGGGCTGTCCATGGCAGGGGTCGGACCCGACACCTTCGCAGGGGTTTGGACCCTCAAAACCCTAAGTTTTTGAGGGCCCGGATTCTGAGGGAAAGGAACATGATTTATTTCATTTGTCACCTGTCTCATGGTACTTGCTTGCTTGTTTCAGAGTCCTCCGCACCCCAGGCTGGCCTCTCCTCCACAACGGGTTGCCTTTTGGGCTTGTTGGGAGCTGCTGCTGCAGCCTTGTGCCGGTGAAAAGGGAGCGGAGGAAGAGGAAACCGAAGCAAGAGGGGTGGAGGAAGGAATTCACGCGCATGAAGGGGGGCCAATATAGAATTTACTATAGCTATAGAGAATGAATGGACATGAGTCACCCACACATAGGCTAATAGCCACAAAGTTAGAGATCTATTGATCTATGGATTTCTATGGCTGGTGATGATCGAAAAGGCCACCAGCTGCAAAAAACAGCAGTGATTGAGCTGGCAATAGCTCAAAAATCAGACTTACGGAACACAGACTTTGGTTCTGCCCGAGATGTTTCTCCTTTCTGAAACTTGGACCGACCCAGAGATCCTCACATCCAGCCATCGTCTGGACATCGCCATTTGTGGCTCCACTCCTCCAGTCGACCGCCCCAGCCAACGCCTTGGTTTCGGTCGAGCGAGCGAGTCGGCACCGGCAGAGCCACCCAGGGTGTGTGCCTGGTGGAGATGGCTCTAAAGGACGGTGCTGAGGTGCCCACGGGCCATGTGACGGCCATGTGAGTGCTGTGTGGCGAGGGGGTGAGATACAACAGCTGATAGGCTGATGGGGCCGTCTTTTTTGTTCGGATGAGGCAGCCATGGAAGGATCAGTTTGGAGCCGGCGTGGTTAGAATTGGGCCTTTGGAAGCGTGAGAAGTCCTTGGAAACTCATACTCGAGCCAGCTCCCTGAAGCAGGATGTGTTTTTTTTTCCTTTTTGTGTTCATTCTCGAGCTTATGGAGCTCAATTGAAAGGCTACTATTGGCAAGATCTCCACTGTACAAATCAAAACACATTAATCTTAGTTGATTACCATTGATTCTAATTGGGATCATTGGGAAAACACACGAATGGTACATACAATTGGAGATAAATGGAGAACGTATTGAAACCACATGCACACATCATCCACATCTCAGAACATTCAGTGCCACCTTTTGCTGCTCACTTCCTGTGATATGCCTCTGGGGCAGGGATAGCCTTGATGAGTGGCCTTAGGCCATCAATCACCTCTTCAGCTATTACCCCAGGTTCCAGGCTCATTCGGTCACACCACCTGCGACTTTCCTGCCTGCTTCACCAGTGACCCGAAGGTGACCCGTTGGTGACCCGCACGCTTCGCGCTTCGTAGGCTGCCTACCAGAAGCTGCGCCGCTTTGAGTTGAAGGGCACGCAAGTGTCGTGACGCGGCGGCACGTTTCGGGGTGGCGAACGCGACGATCGGGGCCAGAGGCCAATATGTGTGCCCAGGTGGGGCGGTTGGGTGCCTCCTGGTAACTCGAAGCAGTGAGGTCTCTCAGAAAGAGGTCAACGTCGACCGAACACTGACGGCTGAAGCCAAAAAGCAACCCAAAAGCTCTGATTTTGGAAGCAGTGCTTTTGAATGCCTTTGGTATCTTTTTGTTCTACACCTTTGGGTCCCAAGTTCCACTCTTCGCTTGGGAGCAGCATCCGGTCCCGCCGAGTTCACGGCTTCACTCCCCACAAACCCTGGACGAATCACCCACGAAACGCTCGAGACTCGTGGTACGTCAGTTCGACCGAAACGCTGCACGACACGTGGTGCGTTTCGACCCACGTTCGCACCGTTCGTTCTTCGCGGGAGTTCGCACGACGGGTCGCTTCGACGCCAAAGAAAGAAGGAACACCTCGCAAGGTCGACCAGGAGGTCGACCAGGCCTTATGAGGTCGACCAAATGAGCATGACAATGCATGACACATATATATATATATATATATTATATATATATAGCTGTTTGAGGCGATCCAACCCCCAAAGCAACCTCCTTCGCCTTTTGCGGTCTTCTTCAGCCTCTCCCTGCCGGCGCTTCACGTGACCGTCAGTGGCCAGGGTGGATTGGAGCACCATGGCCAAGACAGAAATGGGTCCGGCCACCTGTGACGTTTCGAGCGGAACCCGTTGAAAGGGAACGGCTGGGGCACCGCTGGGAAGACGCCAAGACGCCAAGTCGCTGCTGTCTTCCGTGGTCATGCGCAGAACACCAGACGGAAGATGGAATGCACCCCGCTGACCGACGATCCCTGATGGACCCTGTGAAACACCACTGGTTGTGATATTTTGGAGGAAAACACTCTTCCACGGAGCCGTTCGTTCTTGTCTGGGTCCATGGTCAGTGTTCGAGTCCGGGTCTCCGAACCCAAGACGACGACGTGATCAGATGGACCTATGAAGCAGAAGTGAACCAGGACCATGGTTCCTCGAAGAAGACACATGTGCTTGCGTTTATTTATCTGAAGAGGAGGGGCCCATGGTGCGGACGGTGGACGACACCTCAGATAGGATGTTGAATGGGTCCGGGTGTGGTGTCAGTCAGAATTCTTGTCACCGTCGTCAGGATCTGTAATCCAACCACTCCGATTGGATTCATTAGATATACTTCGACAGCTTAGCTAACCCTCAGTTTGCTGGCTTGTTCTCTCCAGAAGTTGGTGGCGATTCCCATGGGTGTGTGAAACTTTAGCTTCTCTCTAGACTATTCTTTATCGGGACTTGCTGTTCACTCAACAGCAAGCATCGTCTTCGTTTCTCGCGCAGTGTGCAAACCTCGCAGTGCAAACCTCGCTCTGGCAACACCTGAATGCTGTACTTAGATGTACTTAGCCCAAATGCTCGTCTTTGTGGAGATGCACAAAAAACCCGTGCACGGAAAACCCCGCAGTTTTCAGAAGACGCACGATGGGTATGTCTGTCAGAACAAAATCAATTCCAGACAATGGCAGGTGAACCTCCTCCTGTTTTCTCTGTATTTTTGCCCAGCCCCAAGAACCGCAAACCTTCCTGTTTGGCTTCCTGGCCCGCCGTTGATTGAGAGCCTGAATCCCGAAGCATCATTATTTGACGAAGGATTCTACACGACAAAACCAGCTTCGTTTCTATTTTTTGTAATTGGTCTTCCCGGAAGGCAGTCCGGGAGGGAGCAGTTGTCTTCCCGGAAGCTCTTTGCCGTTATCATGCCGGGTAACCCGCGGGTTTCTGAGGGTAGGTTGGTCTAGTGGAAGGTGGAACAAACATCCATCATCGGTTCATCATGACCCGGGTACACTCCCTGAACAAATCATAGAAGTGGAGTAAGTTCACCAGCTGTCTGGTATTAACGTGGTCATCCTTTCGGGCCATGCCATCCACATAACCACGATGATTCAGGGAGTTCAAGACTTAAGTTAAGATTAAGACTGGCCATATCAAAACCATAACAAAACTGTAAAAAAACTCAACCCCTAAAACTGGCCTGTTACATGTTTAGCCAGTCAGAAAGTTAAGACCTCCCAGAGTCTTGGGTCCCCTCTTTTGGTCCGCAGTCACGATGAGAGACAGCGGACCGGCGGAGTGCCGTCCCGGTCTCGGAGGCATGTGCAAGAAGCGGCAAGAGCCAGAGAAGCCAGAGGATGTCCCACCCAGGACATGGTTGGGCACCGGAAACCACAGGTGCTTGCTGGATGGTTTAGAGGATGGGGATTTGGTGCACGTTGGAGGTCCAGAGAACCATCCCAATCTCTCTGGGACATCTTACTGCAAGAGGTTCTTTCTTCCAGCGTGACTAGATTCATTTCCACCAACTCAGCCTTCACATGCGGTTCTCGGCAATATGCCAAAGGCCATTTTTGGCAAAGCCATACCATTAATCACCATTTGGGAATCGAGCCCACAGTCTTGAAAGGGGTTGGTATAGTTCTATTTGCCATCAGTGGTTCTTTTTCTCCAGGAGCTTCAAAGAGCATGCTACAGAAGAGCAGCTTGTCCTTTGAGCGTCCATGAAGCCTGTGGGCTCACGAAGCGAACGAGGTCTGTTGTCGAACGGGCTTTTCACATTCACAAGGTCTTGGTCGAAACGAGGAACTGCATCGAAAGCGATGGGATGAAGTCCTATAAGTCATGTAGAGATGGACTATGACAGGCATTGACTCTTGACTCTTTTGTTTGATTGTTCATTTTGTGTGGGTTTTTATATGGGGCTGATGTTCCGGAAATGTCCCACACCCGGCATTCGAGTTTTTTTCGGCCGGGCTGTGCCTTGAACGGGCTGTGCCCCTTCCGTCTGTGCAAACAGACGGGTTATACAACCGAAGCAGCAGATGTGAGATGACACTTTTTTTCAGAGCTCAATTCTGTTCTCAATGAAACAGTTAGTTTTTCAGATCTGTCTTGTGAACGTATTCTGTTCAATTCTGTTAGTTTTTCAGATACGGTCACAAGAAACTAACAAGGCAGAAAGTGGACAACTCGACTAACTAACTAGGATATTTTTGTTGCCTCACATAGAAAGCCTTGCAAGGCAACATCAGTTTGACTGTTTCCCGAGACTCCCCAAGTAGCTGTTTGCAAGGGAGTTGATCGAACCTGTGAGCTCTACAAGTTGGGGTGCACCACAGTTTGGTCCCTTTTTTTCGGTGTTTTCATCTCCCTGGTTTTGGTGCAACTTCTATAGAAAGGTGGACCCTAGTAGATGATGTGGCTCTGGGACATGGCGCCCCGCCACCTTTTTCACCGCGGATCAAATGCACAGATTCCTCTATGTTCAGGACGTGTTTGGCCAAGCCCTAAGAAGGTGCCAATCTCGAATGGCCACCGGGCCCAGGTCCTTGGGCTTCCGCCTGCACCAGGTGGGAGACCCAGTGGCACACGTGGGGCGTTTGGGGCGTTTGGGGCGCGGGGTTGGTGGCGGAGCGTTTGCTTCCTGTTTATACTTCACCAACGGCGTGCTTGCGACACCAATTCGGTGGGCGAGAGTGGAGAATAATCTGGGAACTTCGCTGGACATCGAGTGGTTTACGTTTTGTATGATCAACTCCCTTTTGACCTACAAGTTTTTACCTACTTGTTGTACGATCAACTTGCTTGTTGTATGATCTCAACAACTTCCCTTTACTTGTTGAGGTCATGTTCTGACCTTAAGGGTTATGGCAACCACCCAAGCGCTCTGAAGCTCTCCACCCCGGGCTGGTTCCGATCACCTCGAGGGTATCGGCCCAGGTGGTCAGCATCTTGAACCTCAAGGGCGCAGCTCAGGTGCGGAGCGCAGTCCAATCCGAGACCATCCGAATGACCCATCCACGGGTGGCTCTCTCCTCTCTTCCAGTTGGATGGAAATGGGCTGCTCTCTATCCAAGTGTAGTGCTTGGTTTTGGGGCCATCTGGCCATGTGGGTCGACCGCTCTCCCCCCATGCGGTCGGGACGCGATCTCGGGGGTGAAAAACCCTCGCTGTAAACCATCATGGAAGTGGAAAACCCACCGGTTTATAGAGGAAACAACCGCCGTCCCCCAAATGTCCACCGGTTTCAAACCTTGCTCCCGTGTGTCATCAGCGAATGCGGCTACGTTCCCTTCGTCACTCAGCTACGTTCCGTTCGTAGCGTCCGATTCGGACCGCGCTGCGGTGACTAGGGCGAGATGCCCTTTGACGGTGACGGTGATTCCGTTCGGTAAGACTGCGACCCCTGGAAGTCAAGTCAACCATTTAGTTCAATGGTTGATTTGGTTTTGTACCCTTAGTAAGGTGGTTCGGGATTCAGGCTACAAAAAACAATGGTTCGACTTCGAGGGCTACCTTTTTCGATGTTTAACACACCCCAAATGTCCACCTGCTTCCCGGTTTGCCTTTCAACCCGGCCCTTCGCCAGTTCAATGGCTGCACGGCGACGGTGGTCGGCTTCCGCCCGGAGCGTGTGGAGGTTGAAGTGGAGGCGTCTCATGCGGCGAGGACCAGTGGAGTTTCCGGTGGTTTTGGTGGAGGGGAGACCCCCCAAAAACCCGAAGGCGTGGGCTTTGTTCGTTCGTGGATGTTGGACTCTGGCAGCTTTTTTTGGGCGGTTGAGGCTATCAAGACTGGAAGACGAACTCAACGAATAAGGAGCCTCCGCTCTCCTTCACCACCACCACCACCACCACCACCACCACCACCACCTGCAAGGACCCAAAACAAAATCGACAACAGCCACCCTCCGAATGGGTTGCTGCGTCGTCTAGCCACTCGGGCCGTTGTTCGTCCCGTTCCCGTGGTTCGTCCCGTCCGGCCATCCGTCGTCCGTCGTCCGTAGGTCGGTGGTGCCAAGAAGACCTTGGCGCTGAAGCCTGAAAACTTGCTGGATGCTACAAGCCAGACAGGCTAGTTGCTGGGACGGTTGCTGGGACGGGTGGTTGCTGGGGGGACGAGTGAAGGTGTCTTAAGTGTTTGTTTTTTTCCTTTTCACCTGTTTCAAGCAAGGTAAAGATGTTCCACCCTACAGGCCCTGTGAGAAGTACACTCCCTGAAGTTTCTTCATGGTTACGTGGCATGGCCCCGAGTTCAGAAGATCATGAGCTTTCAGACCAAACAGGTGGCCACTTCCAACATGACTTGGACCTGGCGTGTCTACTTGGGACCTTGGACGTCTCGCTCAGCTCCACCTCTCGCCGTCCACGAAGCCGAACGAGATCCGAGCGACGGAACAGGTCGACTCCTTGGCCGAAGCCGACGGGTTTGGTCGAACTGGAGCCGACTCCGACTATCGACTCCCAGTCCTTCGTGCCGTGACGTCCTGGACCGTTTGGGTCACGTCGGGGATCTGGTCCGCCGTGACGGCACCGACGCACCGTTTGGGGGCGCAGGAAGTGCCGAGAAGGCGGAGGAGTGCACGACCCGGGCCATCGACGACCGTGCTGGGAAGTCGGGTCGGGACCCGGGTCGTCTGGACCGGTCGTGGTCCGATGAAGCGGGGCTGCCGGAGTTTCCTGCCGTAAAGACCGATTTGGGGATCTCCATCCCCTACACATCCAACGACGCAGTTTAACTTGAATGTAGGAAATACGACGGAGTTTTACGGCATCACATTTTATTCGACGCTCAGAAACTTCGAGGAGACAGTTTCGTTAAACGTTTCGTTAAAACATGGTACAGTTATATATATATATATGTCTTTAAATAAGTCCTGGCAGCACATTTTTCAACCAAAAAACAAGTTCAATAGCGCCTTTTTACCTGCGCCATGCCTTGTAAACATCCACACGTGCCAATCTCTTCTTGGCAATTGCAAGCTTCACGCTAGCAACTTTCACTGCACAGTCACGCTAGAGTCACGTTCGAGTCCAAGTTTTTTGTATAAAAAACTGGCCTCTTGAAAGTTTTTGTTGAAAAAAACTTCGAGTAAGGGGGGAATCACGCTACAGTCACGCTACAGTCACGGTAGAGTCACGCTACAGTCACGGTAGAGTCACGCTACAGTCACGGTAAAGTCACGCTACAGTCACTGATAAACAACATTACCACCGAAACGCACACGTGCTGCCAGGAATTTGTTGCAATTTCATTATATATGTATATACAACACCAACAAGTTAAGTACGATAAAAAACTTAGGAAAAGACGATAAAAACTTTCAGGTGACAACAAGTTAAGTACGATAAACACTTAGGAACAGTCGATAAAAACTTGCAGGTGACAAAAGTTTTTGACAGTCGCATTTTCTTGAAACTTTCGAGGAAAATGCGACGCAGTAAAACGGAGACATTGATTTGTAGGGATCGTTTCCAAGTGGAGGATTTTTTTGGAGCGATCACTTGGAATGTTCACCAACAAACAGGCGCTTGACCAACAAAAAGTCGTTTAAACCGATTGCTTTTGTTACTCTTTCCACGGTTAATCTTCTGACCTTGAAGAAGGATTCATATTCTATGAATGTATTATATATATACACACACATTTTCATACATTGTAATATATATATATATATTATATATCCATTCTGGTTGCCCACAGGACAGGTGAGGCGACCCAATAGACCAGATCTGCACCACTAGAACACGCCTGCAGCCACTCCAGTGAGTGCACACGAACCGACAACGAAGCAGTGCGAGCAATCTTCTGAGCTTCTAGATACTGCAACGCAGGCTCCATCAAAGCTCCAAAAAGGCCTTGTGCGCCAACTGGTCCTGCAGAGCCTTGAAGACGCTGCAACAAAATTCAAGCCCAGTAGCATTATCAGTAAAGGGAAATAGGACCGTTGCGTGATCCTCCTCATCGAGGCAAAGTGAGCAAGCCAGTTCCGAGTCGGGCAAGGAACACTCTGGGCCGAGCTCACACCGTAAATCGTGAGGAATAAAGCGTGAGGAAGCTGCAACCACTTACCCTCCGGCGACGCAGCCTGCACCAATGCCGGCACACAAGAAACCACAGGGTCAACAGACTTTGCACCCTTGAGCCAAAATGGCTACGGAAGGTCCAGATCATGCATTACTTGGTGCTGGATCATATTCGTGCATATGCCCGCTTTGACCGCTTGTGTGCATTGTCAACTGCCGGGGGTGTTTGGTCGTGTTCTTTTTCAGTTCTTCGTGTTTTGGACTTTCTCCCTCCTACCTTTCTTCATCTTTCTTCATGATCCTCCCCACAAACTTCGGTGCCCAAACTTCGTTCTTGACCACGGCTCCGGACCACCACAGGTCTCCGGAACACCCTGGCTCCCTCGCCTCGCCTCGCTCCGCCAGGAGCCGCCCGAGCCCCCACCGACCGAGTCGCGGCGGCGGCGGAAGTGGGAAGAGCCGCTCAGCGAAAGGGCGAGAGGTCTTGAAGGGAGACCAAGGTCGCATTGTTGGGGCGTGGAAGTCACGGGTGCGGATGGGTGCATCTTTTTTCCCCAAACAGTGTGGGCACACTGAGGGGTTCTTACGGTAGGAGAAAGGAAGCTGATGCTTAGATCGCTGAAGCGCGCGGCCGTGAACGGCTAATTCGTTGCTATTTACAGTACATTCATGCCTCTCGACATCGTCCATGTGACTTCGACTGCGCAGGCTCGCAGAATCTGAGTGTCTGCGGCGGGTGCTTCTGGCGACTGCGCTCTCGTTGTGGTGCCGTGCACATTTTCGCACACGGTGGTCACTTTTCGTGGCAGGCGAGGCTCAGATTTCGTGACAGGTGCAGTGAATCGTGACTTTTAGACATGTGGCTCGTTTGCAGATTTCGTGGCAGGCACAGCACTCTGTGACCCTCAATGTGCAGATTTCGTGGCAGGTGCAGCACTTTGTGAACCTCGAAGTGCAGATTTCGTGACAGGTACAGCACTTTGTGAACCTCGAAGTGCAGATTTCGTGGCAGGCGCAGCACTTGGTGAACCTCGAAGTGCAGATTTTGTGGCAGGCGCAGCACTTTGTGAACCTCAAAGTGCAGATTTCGTGGCAGGTGCAGCACTTGGCGAACAGGTACAGCACTTTGTGAACCTCGAGGTGCAGATTTCGTGGCAGGTGCAGCACTTGGCGAACCTCGAAGTGCAGATTTCGGTGCAGGCACAGCACTTTGTGAACCTCGAAGTGCAGATTTCGTGGCAGGGACAGCGCATGGTGAACCTCGAAGTGCAGATTTGTGGCAGGCCCAGCGCTTGGTGAACTCCGAAGTGCAGATTTCGTGGCAGGTGCAGTACTTGTGAACCTCGAAGTGCAGATTTCGTGGCAGGCACAGCGCATGGTGAACCTCAAAGTGCAGATTTCGTGGCTCAGATGCTCACTCTCTCACTCTCCCACTCTCACTCTCCCACTTTCACTCACACTCACACTCCCTCACACTCCCACTCTCACTCTCGCTCACACTCGCACTCACACTCACTTTCCCACTCGCACTCACACTCACTCACTCTCACTTACACACACTCCTCACACTCACACCCACTCACTCCCACTCGCAGACTCTCACTCGCTCTCACTCACACTCGCTCACACTCACACGCACACTCTCACTCACACTCACTCACTCTCACTCACACTCTTTCTCACTCACACTCGCACTCACCCACACTCACGACCACCCACCTTCACTCTCATTCACTCACACTCGCACTCACACTCTCTCTCCTCACTCACACTCACACTCCCTCTCTAGACTTTCTGCTTACAGGCCTTGCACTGTTTGGGGTCTCTTGCCGGGATTTTTTTTAATCCCCCAAATAGTGTGTCCGCGCTAGGGGTTCTTACAGCAACTGTGAAGGATGGGTGTCTGATCGGGGGTGCTCGCGGCCAGGTGCGGCTAATTCGTTGCTATTCACAGTACATTCATTCACCTCGAGATCTTCGAAGTGCATTTCGACTGCGCAGGCTCGCAGATCTGGCGGGCCGGCGTGGGTGCTCTGGTGGGACAGCGCTCTTGGTGTGGCGCCTTGCACATTCTTGGGCTTGGTGATCACTTTTCGTGACAGGTGCAGGAGATCCGAATCAATGGTTTTATGTCGATGCACAGATTTCGTGGCAGCCGCAGTACTTTCGACATTGTGGTGGCTTGTTTTCGTGGCAGGTGCAGCGAGTCGTAACTTTTTGACATGTGGCTCGTTTTCAGTATAATCGGAGGAATTCTCGAGGCAAAGCTGCGCTTTGGCATCTTGATGTTGTCTTTGGAAGTGCTCTTGGTGCGAATTACCTTGGCAGGGATGTGTGATGTGAATCTTGATGTGCAGATTTCGTGGCAGGCGCAGTGCGTTGTGGACCTTGAGGTGCGTCTCTAAAAGAGGTATATAACGAGCATGAACTCAGGGAACGAGCCTGTGTCGACACTGCAAAGGTCCGATGAAAGAAACCTTTTGTCAGCGTGGGAACTGCTGGATTCTTCTTACATTAGAGACGCTTGCGAGCCAAGCGTTTCCAAGGCCGCCTGTGGACTGGGAAAACATGTGAGACTCATGATCTCAGTTGATCTCAGAGACTTCCTGCATCTTGGGTGGGGTCAACAAGATTTTGCCACATGGATCATTTGATAGATTCCCATCAAACCCGGGGCCCACTCGTTTTCCATTTTTCGCTCATCCCCAGGAACAGTGGCGGCTTTGTCGTGACGCATGAAGGCGTATACATTTTCCCGTCCGATCCGCGGGGGCCTTTGGAGTGAACTTGGAAAAGCGAGACCCGAACTGGAAACGGAAGCGGATCCGCTTCCGGCCCACGGACGTGGAAGTCATCTCCAGGAAAACCAAGCTTTCTGCAGGGGGATTCCGGACTGGGTCGGTATCTGACATTGTCAGCATCTCGCAGTGATGCAAGAGAGCTTGTTCATTGAAAGGTCGATCCGAAATCCTTCCCTCTAATGACTGCAAGCGAACCTACGCGGTGGGGAACTGGCCGGACAAGACCCTGATACTGAATGTCTCATTGACAAACGCTGAAGTTGGAATGGCGTTGCTTCCTTGCCACGCCCCAAGCCACTTCCACCTAAAGTTAACTTGGTTGACAGGGAGATTTGAGGCAATTCTTTCTGTGAAAGGGCCGGTATATAAGGAGCGTTCGGGCGGATAGGGTCTTGGTTGTGAGGCGGAAATTGGACTTGGATCTCTGCATCACAACGTTCTCTTCATCTAAACCCTAAACCCTAAAACCTTTAAAAGATCATGTAAATCTCCAGGCAGAGTTGGCCCTAACTCAAGGACCCAATCGAGCCCACCCTTGCCTTCAGCAGAAACCTCAGCGCTTGCAACGTCCACCGACGTCCACCGAACGGTTCAGCCGCTGCGCAGCCCGAAAGCCGGAGCCGGAGAAGGAGGAGAAGCTGCCGATGTCCATGGCAGAGCTGGAGCAGCTCTCCGTTGGGGTCGCCAAGGGAGTAGTAGTGATGGTGGGTGGTGGTAGCAGCAGCAGTAGCCGTAGTAGCAGGTCTAGGGTAGCAGTAGCAGTAGCAGTAGCAGTAGCAGTAGCAGTAGCAGTAGCAGTAGTAGTAGTAGTCGTAGTGGTAGTGGTAGTGGTAGTGGTAGTGGCAGTGGTAGTGGTAGTGATAGTGGTAGTGGCAGTTAGGAGTAGGAGTAGGAGTCGTGGTGGTAGTGGGCATTAAAGGAGTAGCAGTCGGAGTAGGAGTAGGAGTTGTGGTGGTAGTGGTAGTCGTAGTATTAGTGGCAGTATAGGAGTAGGAGTAGGAGTAGGAGTCGTGGTGGTATAGTGGCAGTCGTAGCAAGTAGCAGTAGCAGTAGCAGTAGTACTAGTAGGAGAAGAATAAGAAGAAGAGAAGAAGAAGAAGGAGAAGAAGAAAAAGAAGAAGAAGAAGAAGCAGAAGAAGAAGAAGAAGAAGAAGAAGAAGAAGACGAGGAAGAAGAAGAAGAAGAAGAAGAAGAAGAAGAAGAAGAAGAAGAAGAAGAAGAAGTGGCAGTAGCAGTAGCAGTAGCAGCAGCAACAGCAGCAGGAGGAGGAGTAGTAGGAGTAGGAGTAGGAGTAGGAGTAGGAGTAGGAGTAGGAGTAGGAGTAGGAGTAGGATTAGGAGTAGTAGTAGTAGTAGTAGTAGTAGTAGTAGTAGTAGTAGTAGACGTAGACGTTCTCCTTTTCCAGTGCCCGAGCAATTTGGACCGAAGAGGTCTGCCATGTCTTTTCACCACAATCCGGCAAGAATTTAGTCTTTACCGTAGCTAACTAGAGATGTACACAAACCCCAGGAAAGTCAGAACCTTGAAATTTCCGGGCCGAGTTCCCATCAAATTCGATGCGGGTGATCAAACTTTGCTTCTTGCGCAGATGAAAGAACTGAAGCAGGTCCTCAAGGCAAATTTCGCGCTTCCGGAAGGGGCGGTGGTTAGACATGGGGGCTGACATGATCTTTCTTGGGCAAACTTCAGTGAAAGGTCGCGCAGATGTTGGAGTCAGGGTGGTTCGCAGGCTCTGTCATTCGTTGGTGTCATGCAGACTGAGATTCCGCATATTGCAGATCACCAGCAGCTGTTTCGAAGTCATGCGATCGGTTTAAACAGTTGTGGGTGGTTGGTGGTTTGAATTAGAGGTTTTATCAAGGGTCACGCGGTCACATCAAGTTGTCATAAGTCGTCTAACTTCCCAGGTTCAAGTGCTACGTACTTCTTGTGAGTCAGAGAGTGCTTGCACCCACATGAGGCAAATCACCGCCCGAAACAGCATCCCTGTGGGATCCTTGCAAGTGGCCGATGGATCGTCCGATCACGTCATGCGTTAAAGGAGACCAGTTTTATATACGAGATATATACGGTAAAAGAGTGTCTTAGATTTGACCCCTCGAAAAGAAGGTCGTTGAGTCCTTTGATTTCCGCACACCTCATATTACATGATCCCTCTACCATCTACGGGAGTCTCCAGTATGACCCCTCGACTTCGAAGACAGGACCTCGAACTCATGTTCCGCACAAACCCGTCGTCGCACCGATGATCGTCTCAGCACACCACCCGTTTTTCCGCACTTCGCACGTGTTCCGCGCCCCGGTGGCGCCTTTTCCGCGCCAGGAACATGGAGTCGACACCACTGGCTGTCGGGGTCTTGGCCTTCGGATTCGCAAGGATCGTTCGACTGGACTCGAGGCGAAGAAAAATGCCAAGACCCCGTGGTGTGGCCAGATTCTGGGCTCATGTGACGGTTGGACTCTTGGCCCTTGGCCCCAACAAAACGAAACTCTTGGCCTCTTGGGTCATGGTTCAGGGCCATTTTTGAGCATTACTCCAAAAAGCACCAAATTTGAAGGTCATTCTCTGCGCCTCTCTGATGGATGTAAATATGTAAACTCTTTCAGGCGCCAGCGGCGCTTGGCCGTTGCGGCCTTTCAGTTCTCCGCAGTTCTGCGGTCTTTTCAAGCGCTCCGATCTGCGTTGACTTGTACCCGTCGACGTGGGACAGGTTCATCCATCGCACCGCCAAATGGAGTCAGGACGGGTACCGGAAACACGACGTGCAGGAAGGAGGCCGCGTCGAAGTGGACATCTAAGGATACACCTGTAGCTTCCAACTATGCACACTTAATGCCTTTTGGATCTTTTGGCAGGTTTATAGGTTTTTTTCCTAGATGAAAAGGCGGACCTTGAGCACCATTGGAAGATCCAGGTGTTCCTTCGTTCGGTCACGTTCGCCAGCTCCTTCCCAGCCCTTCCCCCCCCCGAAAACCAACCAACCACCAATCGGGAAAGGCCCAGCACCATCTGCCACCAGCGGCAGCACCTCCATCCGCAGCCCACCCCTCCGAGGCCTTGAGAAGCCGGAGTTCTTGCAGAAGGCCATCGGGATCCGACCAGACGGGGTCAGGGTCAGTCGGAGCCCCGCCCAGGGTCGGCTCTTGGGGAGCTTGGAGGCGTTTGGTGTGTAGAACACGGGCCCTTCAGATCACCCAAAACTCCTCCTCCTCCTCCTCATCATCATCATCATCATCATCATCATCATCATCGTTACCTTGTGCCATCTCCTACTGTCCTTTTCGAGCCTTTCTGTGGTCCGCCATTGTTCTCTCCTCTCAGTGGCTTCTCTGGCGGAGCTGGTTCCTAAGGAACCGCAAGAGCACCGGGCGACCCCCTTTTCTCCACGCAGCCCCTGGTCCGCCGCATGAACAAAGTTCGGTTCAGGAGAAGCGTGGATCGTTTTTATGCGGATCTTCGTGTGCAGTACTGAAGTTTGCGGGTTTTGAGGGCATGGAAGTACAACAATTTGGAGCCATGAGCTGTCTTCTATCACTGCGCAATGGGTGGGGGACTGGGGGACTCAGAATAAGAGGCACAAGATTCAGCAAATTTTCAGTCGCAAGACTTGGGATGGACTATTCATCCACTCCATGCATTTGAGATGATTTTGATTTGATGTTCGTTGTTGGGAAAACAACCCTTCAATCATCCCTGTTTTTGGTCCGCAGCCAAAAAGAAAAAGACCTTGGGGCTTGCTTCGCCCCTTTTTCTCTCCCGCAGCGACCAACCAAACCCCTATTTTTTCTCGGCGACCGGATTCCCCCATCAATGAAAAGGGGGACATCATACACAGCCATATGGCTAAGCCCATACCATGGCCTTTTTGAGATCTATGTTTCCAAAAAAATGTTTCAACCATCCATGGCTTTTTCAGATCTATCGATGTTTCTTCTGAAACCATCCTTGACCAGGCCACCCTGTCGCTGCGTCGAAACGACCAGGCCAAGGAGCGAGCGCGGACCGCCTGAGAGCCGCCACGGGTCGCCCGCACCACGGGGCGCCCGGACCCCCAAAGGGGGTGCGGTTTGTTTTGGTAGTGTAGAACAGGTGGGGGGGAGTGTGCACCTGATGTTAGGAGACGAAGGTGAAGTATTTTGAAGGGGCCCCAACACATGACCTCTGCCTTGATAGGCCGTTTGACCCTTTTTGGATCTTACAGGACCCATATATTGGGTGGTTGGTTTTAAACAGAGAGGTTACTTAAGGTGAACTAGTCAAGAAGTCTCAGCAGGAAGCAGTCCACATCTTTGTTCGCACAGGAAGGATGGATGGAGGGATGACGGAAGCGATGAAGCGACCGATTTTTGAGGGTGGCCACGGGTTTCGTTCTTTTTGGCGATCAACGAAGATGTGGTCGATGGTCCAAGGTGTATGGCAATTTGCCCTCTGCCTACCTCCAAGGATGCTTGCTTGATAACCAGTAGATGTCATTCCCAGATACATGTGTGAAATTTCGATTCCGGGGGAAGTCAGTCCACACCTGACCTTGGTCAGGTTTCGTTCCTGAGTGGAACTATCAAGCCTAAAGAGGTGGTCAACTCACTCCACGTAACCACCACGTAACGAGTGATCGTGAAGCACGGCACGAATCCGTTTGCGAATCCGTTCGGCTCCAGCAGTGGTGAAGCCGAACGCTCTCCATGTTTTGAATGGACATCACCCTCCACACATCAACGCTTCAGTTCACTGAATCGCTTCAGTTCGACCGTTTTCACGGTTTGCACGACGACTTCGTGCCGTTCTCGCCACCTTCGCGCCTCGGGTGGCGAGTAGTTCACATCTCCCGAGCCTACAAGAGGGATCTGGTCTTTTGTTCTTGCTTTGGGAAGAGGTTTTACATCTCTGTGATGGCACCTGGTAGTCGGGGTAGTCGGTTCCGCTTTCTTGGTCCAGCTTGGTTCGTGCCTTCTCAAACTCAGGATTCAGGTCGAACTCACACTTTCCAGCTTCATCAGTTCAGGTTGGGGGCAAGTCACTCAACCTTCTTGACTCTGAGGCGAGACCGAGCAGAGCTGCAGAGCGCCTCGCAGAAATGGCTCTGCTGGTGTTCGCGGGTGGGCTGCGCAGTTTTTTTGTTTTTTTTTCTCCTGCGCTTCCCTGGTTTTGCTTGAGAACGCCAAAAACTCACAATGTGAGGACCCTCTCAGTAGATTTGACCCCTCGAACACCATTCGCAAGTCATAATTTGATGCATTTTCTCCATGGCACGCGCTTTCGAACATGAATCAAGGCCCAATGCAGATGTGCAAAAAAAACACCGGGGCCTTTTTTTCGCCGTGGACACCCAACACATATCAAGGCTTATTAAGGCTTACTGTATATCTTATATTAACTCACAGGTGTTTTGAATCGAGGTCTTTTTCAGCTCAGGTTCACATCAATTTCAATCCAGGAAATCCTGGATTTTTCCATTAAGCTTAAACCATCTTAAACCTATTGATCGAGCGGTTTCCTATTGGTCGATTGAAATCCGACGTCTGCCATGAGCGCGTCTCATGTGACGCCCAAGCGCGTACGTCCTGCTTGCGGGGTTCCAGGGCTCTCGAACATAGGTCTCACAGTCAAGAAGCTTGTCACACATACATCCAAGCGTGAACAGCACCCTGGTTGTCGACTTCCTGGTTGTCGACTTGCTGCGGCATGCTTCGATTCCCTGAAATTCCTTGGTTCCTGGGTGAATGGGCATGGGGAATATATATATATATAAATATACATTACATATACTCTATGTTGTTTTGGGTCCGGTTCCTAGGCAGCTCAATTCCACCACCTCCCACACGAACCAACCTCCTTTTGGCTTTAGAAGAGGGGCCGCGTTGGCCAGAACCCGACCGACGCATGGCTGACCCCCGACCGACGCTTCCCGGAACGTCACAGGACCGGTCGGTCGCCGATGCTCCCAGACACGACGTGTCAAGTCTGGGACTGCCAGGGACTGCCCCAGAAAGACTGGGTATAGGAACAAGAACCTTCGCACGGTGGAGGCCATCGCGCTTTTAGCTTGGAGGCCACATTCGCTACGAACGTAACAAGGTTCGCATGTTCGCTCGTAGCGATGGAGTGTTTGGGAATATATATGTTCCCCCCAACTTTCGACCGACACCTAGATATTGATGTGTTTGTTTTTCTAGTAGGTCGTTTTGGTTGGAAGTAGGGGGCCTCCCATGGTGATTTCTCAGTCCAACTGCTAAATCCATTCAACCAGAATTCAGTCAATGTCCAGCAAAGCTATGAGGAACTGTCAAGAGTCGCGTCGAGGTATTTTTTCGATTTGTGCTTTCAACTTTCACCGTTGCCTTTGGTAGCTCCTTGGTAGCTCGGTTGCTCTGATATCACTAGCATTTGGCTCCAGCCATTCAAACAGTTCCCCCACTGCTGTTTGAGCAGCCGGGGTGGCCGACGAAAAGAGATGCTTATGGTGACTATACACCGGGGCTCCAAAGGAACTGCGGAACATGTAAGGGTAACCAAACCAGAAGTGCAATCCTAAAGATGGTCCTGAACAAGGTTGTTACCAGATCTGCCAAAAACATCCAAAAAGCGAGCTGAAAAGCTCACCGAGCCTAGCAGCCTAGCAGCTAGGTCGCATTTTCTTCCATCCTACGGAAATGGCGGTCGCATCATGATGATGTTCCGCTATAAGAATAGGCATGCCCAAGAAGAAAGACCTGAAACACCTTAGATGCCGTGCCCGTGGCGAAACCTGAAACAAAGTAGAAGTCTTCTCTGCGAGTCCGTCCCGTCTGATTACAACCAAATACTTGGATGTGGACTGGACATAAACAACACATGCACATGCACACAGTTTACGCCAGTCTACGGACAATTAGATGCCCAGCTTCTTCCCTTTCCAAAAGAATCTTCCGTCTTCAGACGAGAAGACCTTGCTGCCTGTGGGCTGTCTTAGCCAAAATGGTTCCCAGACCTTGGTGGTGGATGAAGCTCGTCATTTCCATTTTCTACGTCTTTGTCCTTCTCTACAAGGCCGGCACGGGAAACTGCGTTTGAAAGCGCAAACGCCCCATCTCCTGGGGTGTGTTGTCCTGGATTTCCTGCAGTGCTGTGCCCCCAGGTGATGAAGCTCTTATGGTTCCCGGACGTGGCTCGTTCCTCCTTTTCCAGTGTTTTCAAGAACGAGGCGACTGGGCTGCGAGCCGCCCGCGCGATCCGCGATCCTGCGCCCTTTCCGTTGTGGAACAGTCGGTGGTGCCGCAGTGAGATCGGGATCGAAGGTCGAGGATCTGCACGACCGGGCGAAGCGCTTCGAATGGGCGATTCGGTTGTTTGGACCTGATAACGATCCCCGAGGTCTATATATATATATATATATACCCAGGGAGTCAAAGACTATAAAAGGAATGGTCTTTAGGTGACACAAAGAGGAATGTCCACAAACTTCAGTCAGTGAAAATATAGTCTTTGGACTTCTAGGGTCGACCTCCCTGCGGATGTTGCACAACAGTTGTAGACTGACAGGGATTGTATGGAACCATCCCAGGGGACTCCTCCTTCAAGTCACTCTAACCCTGCATCCAACCTCATGATCAGTCATTTTGTGGCACAACAGATATTCTCACTGATCATCTCTAGGTCACCCTACTAGCTCGCCACTTCTGGTTTCTCTGAGGATCTCAACAGGGATCAGTGTTTAGGTGAACCCAGTTTGTGAACATGTCTTTCCATCCGGACAATCCAACACTTTTTGTGGGGCCGCCCAGGCGCGGTCTGGATCAGAAGCGCACGTGCGCACTTTTGCGCAGTTCCGAGTGATCCCAAAGTTTGCACCCCCACACCTCTGATCCTCATCCTCATCCTCATCCTCATCCTCATCCTCTCTCTCTCTCTCTTAGGTTGGAGGCCATTAGGTTGGAGGCCATCGCAAGGAGGTTGGAGGCCACTACAATTAGGTTGGCCTCTCTTCTCTCTCTCTCTCTATCTCTCTCTCACCCACAACTCTCTTTGGCATCCTCGCCGAGCTGATCTACCACCACCGGTGGGCTGATCCAAGGACAGAGCGAGGAAGATAAGTGTTTCCTCCGTCATCCCAAGCGTGCCATCGTCGAGCATGGAGAACTTAGGGGTACCCGAGGCGGGGTACCCCGAAGGGGGTGGAACAGGTGGGGAAGTGGACGAAAATCTCTTCCTTGGGAAGGAGAATGGGCCAGTTTTTGAAGGAATTTGTTAGATTATATAGATCAAGCCTGACGTTTAGTCGTCTTGGTAGGAGAAGCTAGTTTGTGAAGGTGTGTATGTGACCGTGAGAGTTGATAAGAGTTGCTAAGAGTTCAGTTCATGCTTTGGGGGATCTCAACTGGCTGGGTGACGGCAAGATTGATGTATAGCTGGTAGTTGCTCGAAGGGAGCAAGCCCTTCATTGCGGGATTACTGTATGGATTTCATTTGGGGGAAGGTTTCGCCCTTGTCTATTTCAACATGGAAAGTGGACGGCTGCAATGGCTCCTTAGAAGACTTCCTTCCTGTCGAAAGAGTGGGCAAACTGGCTTAAAACGATGATCAAACTTGAAGGGCGCCTTTGTGATGGGAGATGTCCCCAGTACCTATTTAGAGGAATTGCCACGAGCAGTTAAGCTTTTCCCAGAATGAAGAGCTCAGACAACATTGAGCAGTAAAGTTTTATCCGGAAAAAACACATCGCTCATTTCGCTTTGAATGAATGGAGTCAGCCGTTCCAACGAGTCCACCTGGCAAACCATCAGACGAGACCTGAGACCGGCTAGCACAGGGTTTGGCTGGGTAGTAACAAGTGCATCGCTACTAGTGCATTACTACTAGTAGCAAATAGCTACTAGTGGCTTCTTGCTACTAGTAGTAATGCACTTGCTAACTGTTACATTGTTTTCCAAGGTGGGGGACTGCCTTTCCAGTGACTTGTTACACTCCGATTGGAAGCGTCCTGTCTTGGTGTAAGACCATGAGTCTCATGCCCCACCCCCGTCGGAAAATGATTTGGGCGGGTGCAGCTGACGAAGTAAAGCATCCCCAATTGGAGGAATCACGTTCCAACAACACCTTTGATGCTTAGGTGATGCATTTCCATAAACACAAGAGTCTCATCTTCTTACCAGGGAGACTCCCACAGGCAACGAAACCCTGGAGAGAAGAACCTGGCCCAGTCTACCCAGTTTGCCGGGTGCTTCTCCACCCTCGGTCTCAGATATCCCCTGGCCCTGGCGCCCTGGGTAGACTGGCCCCAGACAAGTGGCTGGGACTCGGAACACTCCAAGGGATGTCTGCGGGATGCGACACACCCAGATCTGACTGTACCAGACGGTGGAAATCGATCGATCGATGGGTCGACGACCCGTTCGACTCCCAGGTTCTCCGGGGGTTCTTAACACACCGAGTCCCGACGGTCTCGACGTGCGCGAGCGAGCGCACAGATAGCGTGCGCGCAAGCCGTGCTCGATAGGAGTTGGACCGCTTTCGATCCACCATGGCCTACACCTCCCTGACGTTCATCGTGGCGCCCTTCTGTGCGCTGACCACGGTCTTGTCACTCTTCCAGGACGGGGCACGTCGTCGTCCGAAAAACCCACACGGTTGGACCGTGTGTGGGAAGACGTGGAGGGTTGGAGCAAAAGAGAAGCCAAGAACATTCGCGGTTGACCTACTTTGTGAGAGCAAATCTGGGGTTTAGGCCTAACCATGGACAGCATCACGGGGGTTCTTCCATGGGTTGACCAGGTTGGCATATGTTGGCGAAGGAAGACTCGTTGGCCCACGACCTTCGTTTTCCACGCCGACGCCGTGGTACACGAGGTGCGAAGAAGCACGGTTCCCAGCGGTGCGAAAAGCGCGAAGAAGGGCGGTTCCCAGCATAGCACTGGACAGCAGCCGGGGGGTGAGGTGAGTTGAAACACCCGGCCAAACTGGGGCCATTTGAGTCACGAAACGGCCATTCCTTTTCGATTGGTGCAGATTCTGTGTCACAGTGAGGGCCAAAAGACTGGTGAGCCGGTTTTGTTTCGAATTGTCCCACTGAACTCCTTGGGACCCCTCTCCGTCGTCTCTTCGCCTTGTTGAACACCTGCCGTCCAAACCGGATGCCGTGCCGGAGCACCACACGTCCGCCCCCCCCCCTCGATGGCCAGGCACCCACCACGTCGCCCCCCGCCACGTCGCCCGTGCGTTCGCCGTGGGGCCGTGGCACCGAGCGTTCGACCCGGTTCGGCTCGATCGACCCGGTTCGGGCCACGTGGGCCTTTCTCTTCCAAACCGACCCGTGTTGTCTCGGTCTTGGTCTCGGTCCGACCGGTGTCCGGTGTGAAAACGGAAACTCCGAACCGCGGGGGGATGGAGGTCGACCTCGGGGTTCGGTTCGGGTCAGTTCCGTGGTGTGGTCGGGCCACCACGCGGAGGACCTGGAGGGGATGGAGGCCAGTTTGACCTCCGGCGGGAGCAATGCCATCCCCTTGTTAGTGATCTTGGTGCTCTGGTTCCGACAAGATCGTGCCTTGGTCGGAAGCCTATGCTAGCCAGCGACCACTCCAGTGCTTGTATGCAGTTCTTCTCCCATTAAACAGGGAGCCCCGACAGCTGGGGATACTAGGGAGGGAGCTGTTTCGTTGGCGGGATCGTTTTGGTCGGAAGCAGGGAGCATTCCTTCTTAAACCCGTTGGAGAAGGAACGCTGGCACCGTTTTACTCCGCTGGGTGCCGAAAGAGAGTCATATGAAGCCACTCGAGTTTTGGGACACTCCTCCGATACCGACCTTCGGGTCGGGTGTCCGCCTGGTTGGTCAGTTGCGAGACATCCACCTGCCATCGATGAAGTCCAACCCCTTTGAAGCCCTCTTTCGATTAGAAATCCGGATCCGGAAGGAACCCCGTTTGCCATGTCGGAGATGCTGATGGCTTGCCCAACTGCTGCCCAGATGGTTCTGGATTCCACACCCACTGACCCGAACTAAGAGCAGCTGGAATGGATCGCTTGGCCTCGTCACTAAACAAGATCACAAGATCTGTTCTTGCAGGTTCTAGCCCAAAAGGTTGCATTTGGTGCTGAAGTCGGTGTTTGATAGATCTACCACAAACGAATTAGCCGCTAGCCCGTAACTGTTCGAAACCATCTGTATCTCAGGCCTCCACCTGCACTCTCTTCCTCACCATGTATCGCTTCCGCACCAAAAGAAACAGAACACTCATCCTTCGAGCTTCCGAGCCAAGCCTCTGAAGAGGCCTTCCCTTTCAGTGGCGTTTGCGCATCTGGCTCTTGCTGGCCTCTTGGTTCTTAGCGGTGCTTTTCATTGATCTGGTTCAAAGGGATTGGCACCTCGATCAGCCCCTCGGACAGACGCTGGCAGTCGGTTGGGGGTGTGGTGCATGTGATGTTTTGTGGAGTTCCAGAGCCCATCGCATGCTTTTTTTGTTCCAACTGCCGCAAGGCTGCAGGAGAAATCAGTGAGAATCCGAGATCAGCTGCTGAACTATGACTATGTATGTCAAAAGTATTGGTTGACCAGTCGATGTTTTTTGACCTCTTCCCAGACTCTTTTGGATCCATACAGTGTTTGACAAACAGTTCTGATTGGTCTTCATCTGGCCAGGTTCAAAGATTGCCTGAAGGGGGGAACCTCCCACTGAAACCATCAAGGTGGGCAGAAAAAGAGCGGTTTGGGAGACTCCCAAAGTCATCAACTTTCTGACTTTTCGGATTTGCGCGTAGGTCACGAGAACAGTGCAGCGCCTGGCATGAAGCTGCCACATGAACCACCAGCCAAGCCCCATGCGAGGTAAAGCTGGGTCAACCCCCTCGAGCAAAAGCACAGCAACCAATCAATGAGCCGTGCGCCTGCACAAGCAGGAAAAGACCAGTATTGGTGCGTGAGGATATTTCTGCAGCACACAGGTCATTCTGTATCCACATCCCACTCTCACTGCCACACCTGGAAGGAGACGCTTCCACAAATTTACTATATATATTTGTTTGCACTTCCACATCTCAAAGCCTTTTCTCGCTGCCGTTCCACTCCAGAGTGCCTTTTTTCAAGCAACCATAAGCGACCCAAGAATCACCTCTAAGCTGTTGGCCGCGTCGTCGTCGTAGCGGCCCAGGCATCAAGTCTGTCGATCATTGGCTCTCGTTGGTACCCTCAAAGCTTTTGAATACTATAGGGTAGACACTCCATGTATGCCATATATGCCTACATTGACCTCCAGAACCACCCCAATGTAGGCATCTGTGGCATACATGGAGTGTCTGGGTAGGGTAGACCTCCCCAAATGGGAAGACCTTTCAGTCGAACTTCTGGAAGAAGGAACCATTGGAAGAAGGTGTTTATATTGTGTGTATTCAAATACACACCCCAATAGGGGTCCCGAAGACGCTGACACTTGAAATCTGTGGTCTGCGCTGGTTTCAGGCATGCCGGATCCGAGCCAATGCCACTACATCGTTCACTATCTCCAGCCATGTCATGTAAACAAAACCATCCAGATGTCAGCAGGCCTACCTCGGTGCCTTCCTGTCAAGTCCTTGTGAACGCTGGAAGAAAGGCCAGCTTCACATCTGCCGTTTGGTCTTGGACCCTCCGAAACCAGAAAAAGCTTTCAGCTGAGGACGCGGTCCTTTTTGGACGCCTGTCCCCCCGAGTGCTCGGGTGTGGCATTCCGCTTGAGTTCCTGCGGTTGGAGCGGTTCGTGCTCCACAAACACCCTTGTCTTTGTCCAGACTTTGGCGTTTGCCTGCTCGGATTGGAGTCCCGAGTCTGGAAGTCGTGCCCCAAGTCATGCCGCGGCATCCCACCACCACCACCACCACCACCACCACCACCACCACCACCACCACCACCACCACCACCACCACCTAACAGGACACCATGTGAGTCCTTCGGTTTCGAACAGAGGGCAGCTGATGCGACCGGACGGTCCGACGCGCGTCAGGCAAGGCTTGACGCCCCACGCACGCAAGCTCCGCCTGCGGGGTGTCGTCGGTCCAGATGATCGGGGCTGTGTCGGTCGATGATTCAAACGATAGAAACGGTGTCGAAATAGATAGAAACGGTGTCCAATGCATGTTGAAAAGGGTTTTACTTTTCTATCTCTTTGGGGGTCTATATCCTCCACGGATCCACCGGATCCACCGGTACCTCTCTTTGGGCGTCCGAACGGACCCGACAAGACCTGCGCCTACCGTCCTTGAACCGTTTGTGTCCTCACCGTAGCGACCTGGTGGCAGTGGATCCATAGGGTCACAGATGGACTCTTGATTGATCAAAGAACCTCCAGACATCCCCAGACTGTGTTGTCGGTGGGTTTGGGGGTGTGACCACAATCAAAAGCCTACATTACATGATGAAGAACCACAGGTTTTGGTCAAGATGCATCACCGCTTTTTCCTGTGGATGACGGAAAGCTGGACCCACCCCATCGCGCGCGTGTCATACTGCTCACGTCAGCCGCTCGTTCTCTCACGAGGAACGTCTGGTTGAACCACATGGTGTTCGTGATGCTGATCTCCGCTTCTTTGCAACTGCCGAAACTTCTCATTTGGTGTAGTGCATCGGTGCATACGGCAGGCTTTCTGACCATCACCATCTTAGTGACCGAGGACGGGCTTTCAGGGGGCAGGTGCTGCAGGGTTGCCCGGAGACACGGTCCGAGTTGTAAAGGTCGTCAGGAGCTGAGGAGGCGGCTTCGTTCGAGATGGGGGATGGACTTTGTAACGGACACGAAAAACGAGGGTCAATGGTGTTTTTTTTGGAATCCGAGTGTATAGGCATATACATGGCATATAAGCATAATATGATGGAGTGCCATGCATATACCAACGCCTCCCCAAGGCCGGCCTCCCAACGCTCAACGTCTTACTTAGCCCTGCAAGGAGCGTCCTCGTCCAACACGCTTCGTTCCCCCCGAAACCGGTCCTCCGACGGTCCTCCGTGGGAACCGTCTGGGCCAAGTGACCGGGGACGACCCCCTATCTGAAGCGTTTGGCGTCTGGACCAAAGCAGGCGGAACGGAAGGGAAAAGCCTTCTCTGAAAAGCTTGTTCATCCCAATGTCGCTTACTGGCTTAGAAGCACCAATCCTTCAAATCCTTACAAGCAAATACTGTAGAATACAATATATACGATGTTTTTTGGCGGCCTCTTCTGACTCTTTTGGTTCAGGAAAAGCTTCATAGCTTAGCTGGCCAATTGCCCATCCAACAGCACAGAAACCATGTCAGATGCTTTCTCAGGAGCAAGCGCCAAGTATGGGACTTCAGATCTTCCTCTTTGTGGTCCTGGCCATGACCACGGAGTACGCCAGTGTGCTGACCACGGCCAGCACGGATCGGGTCAAGGCGAAGCTCGACTACAAGGAGGCCAAGATCAAAGCAGAACGCTATGAGTATGAAGCCATAGACGCTTGGAGTGGCAGAGTGACACAGACGACTTGGAGCTGCCAGTAGGGTCTTCCAGCGCCAAAACATATCAAAGGACCTGAAATCTTCAGCCTCGGACAATTTGATACAATTTGAGGAACCAAGAGGACAGGTTTTCTGCAGACTTGGAAGAGCTAGGAATGGATGTGGGTTGAGGCTGAAGGCCCGCAAGACATGGGACATGAAGGTTGAACAGTATGAGCAAGTGCCCTCATTCTTTGGATGGGTGGCCAGGAGTCCTTGTCCGATCATAGGTTTGTAAGCTGACACTTAGAGAAACATATGAAGTAGCATCGATGCTTTTCCATGTGGACCTGCTAGCAGCACCATCACAACCACCAGCACTACCACGACCTTCAGCCAGGTGGCCGACGTGACGGTGCGCGAGGAGGCGGCCCGTGCCGAGATGTTGGAGGCCAAAGCGGAGGCCATTGCCTCGGTTCAAGAATCCTTGATGCTCGGCTCTGATCGACGGTGGGAACGGACGGTCTTTCAGACATGGGGAGAAGTGCGGAGAGGGAGGGATGGGATGCCGATGGCCATGTCGGATGCCATGTCGCACTGCGAAACTTTGCCACCTGCCAGTTCTAACATCTTGCTTGTTTCTACCCCCTGGTTTCCTCCCTGGTCGTCCCTTCCTGTCGTCCCTTCAAATCGCCGGCCAATTCGCCGTCCAGGATGTCCTTGCTGACCAGTGTCTGTGATGCGGTGGTGCAGCTGGATCACGAGATGAAACTGGTGGAAGCGAAGGCTTTGAGCATTTTGCTCTACCAAAGCACTTCACCCGATCTTACAGGCGCCTCCGGCCTACTTGGGGGGGGCCGCTGCTATTGTGTGGGGGGGTGTGCGGTCCATTCTTTGGGGGCTGTGGAGCGCCTCGATTTTTGGGATGAAGCGTCACACCTTTGAGGTTAGAGATTTCAAGACGGACTTGGATCCCAAGGCGCTCCAGGGCCTCATCCCACTTTGCAGCTCATCCTACTTAGCATGCAAAAATGGTTGGGAACGGTGTTGTTGACTGCACAACCCATGTTTGCCACTTCTCTCACCAACAAGGAATTCGTCTTCTCTCATTTATATAAGCCACAACCAACACCTCCCAAGTGCAAGGTATCGCAGTCTTGTCATTTTTTCCATGTGGAGAATCATCCCCTATCGGCACAGGGCAGAAAGGATGTTTTACCGCCCAGACAGACACCTGAGCATCGAAAGCATCCAGCCTCGATGGTTCGTTCCTCCCATCGAATCCTTGCCGCTAAAAACGGGCAGTGGGCGATTTTCCATGTCTTCACAGCGTGGCTTCAGGACATGTCTTCACTGATCTTCTGTCCAAGCAGGACCGGGACCTTTTTGATGAGCTCCTGGCTCGAGTGTCACCCGATGAGGGGAAATCCTCCTTTGCTCGGATCACGCTGCGGGGCTCCTATGAGACTCGGGGCGAAGCCAACATCGTTTGCTTTCGTTCCTTTTTTCTCTTGGAACTTATTCTTCAAAGTCCAAGATAAGCTTCAAAACAAGTTTGTTTTTTTTTCTTCGCCGAATTTGAGTCCATCTGTGACATTTTGCATAGATCAGAATGCCACACTGCCCAGTGAGCTTGGTTGAATCATGAAGTTTTCAAACATTTCTCCACATCCACCTCTTTTTTTGCAACCCCGCTGGTGTGTTGGTTCTCATTTCGCCCGCCTTCTTCACCGAACGACGCCGCCGCAAACGCGCAGTTTGCGCACCAAGGACGTGAAGATTCCGGTGACGGCGTATGTCTCGAGGCTTTCCAGGCCCAATGGAGAGAACATGTACTTCCTCGGCCTCTCGGCGACTTGGACGAGAATGGAAGGCGTCGATTCGATTACCCACGTACCGACGTTAACTGGGCACTAGGCACGGGTGGCCTTTGCACTTGGAAGCGTTGGTCCCCAGTAGATCGAAAAGGCTTTTTCAAGGGACGTTGGTTTGGAACCGGGGAGTCACAGCATTTGATCTATTTCAATTCTCTTCAGCGACATAACCCTCCTTCGTCGCTGCATGTGGCCACCGGAAACTCAATGTAGGGACTAGTTCCTGGCTTAGCGGACATGGAGTTTCCAACATGGAAGGGTGGATGGGATAGCCCGAAAGGTACGGAACCCTGAGTTTCAAACAGGGTCGTGCCTTTAGCATTTTTGCTGCAATGAATGGCATTGAATGAAAAGCCCCCCAACAACTCAGAAACTTGAATGTAAAACCGACCTGAAGTGGTTTTTGGCTACAAAGCAGTGGTCTTTGGTTTACAGCTTGGTCAACTCGGGTGGCCAACCTACTAGCGATGGCCTTCAACCTAAATAGCGATGTCCTCCAGGAAGACCAGCTGGAAGATTGGTCCTCACGTGGGCAAGGACCTGAACCAGACGCGCCCGACATCGCCTCCGCTTTTTGGCTGAAGTGACTTTGAACGCGCGCCCGACATCGCCTCGCGCACGCGGAGGTGTATCTCTTTCCATTGGGCTTTGCAGGAGGATGCGACGACGGTTTCCAAAACTCTTCAACTCCACGGAAACAAGATGGACCCTTAAAATCTCTTTCAAAAAGCCACTACGTAGTAGATGAGAACAGCCTTACAGGGTGGTAGATGAGAACAGCCTTACAGCCTTACGGGATCGTCGGGATGGGGGGTGTGAACCACCCGCGTCGGACCTTTCCTGATCGGTCGTGTCAGACCCTGATTGGACTTCTGGACATGATGTCATTCGTTCGTAGGACATGGTTTAATCCATGGTGGTTTTGTGGGTTTCGGCATTGCCTGTTTGTAAGAAAACACATTGGTACTCCAGGGGCCTATTGGACAAATCTCCGATCATTTCAGGGAGTGTAGGATACTCAACAAGTGTGTGAATATGTGTAATAATGTCTTTAAAACTGATGCACATGAGTTGCACGCTCCCTTAGCATAGCTGTTCCGCCTGCGTTGCTATGGCTGCTCCAAAGAAGGATGTCATCCATGGATGTCATCAGAGAAATATAGAACATGGCCCGGGTGTTTGAACACTTGTGGACTGGCCCCTGTTAGAAGGACCTTTGTTAACGTTGACCCTTCGTTGACCCTTCCAGGAGTCATTGCGAACTTGACCCCGTTCTGGCAAACTGGAGTCTGCTGGGACACGTCAAGGAATGTTGGAACACATGTCAGGAGGCACGCAATACCAGATGCCAGCACAACATGCCAGAACAGATGTCAGAAAACATGCCAGAACACATATTAGAACACATGTGAGAAGATGTGTCAGACGAATGTCAGAAGAAATGGCAGGCACAAGGTGACAGAAGTCACGTCAGAACACATGTTAGGCCAACTGTCGGAATATGTCGGAACATATGTCACAACAGATGTTGGAACAAATGGCAGGTTTGATTGCAGAACAAATGTCGGAACACATCAGAGCCGAAGTCGGACCATCTGTCACGACACGTTTCAGAACACATGCCAGGATTGATGCCGGAGCACACACCAGACATATAATTTCCCACATCCTATGTCAGAACCCATGTCAAAGGTAACCGCAGCACACATGTCAGAACACATCTCAAAAAGGCAGTCAGAACAGATTCCAGAACGGCCGTCCCAGCCTTTGGGCCAACAAACATACCATACCAGACTTGATGCCAAAATGCGCATGTCTGGCAGCGTTTGTCAGGAAGTCATAGTCCATCACGACATGTGCCCTGCCTTCCGAATCGCTGCCCAGGGTGGGGACCACTGGAGGAAAAAACCGTCGTCTTCTTGTTTTGTTTCATGTTGATTTCGGGTTCGCCGGAAAAAGCCGCGTGTACCTCGCCACTTTGATGTGGACACGTGTGCCCCAATGATAGATGACGCGGACTCCACGGGCAGAAAACGCCCAGCACCCATGCGATGTGGAAGGTGTGGTGCCCAGCACCATGCGATGAAAAACATGGGGGTTCTCACCCTTTGCACCTTCATGATCGACACATCCACCGTCCATCATCCACTTCCCGTGCCAACGTTTTTGAGTCGTTCTTGGCCGTTCTGAGACCTCCCTGAATGAGAACTTACCCTTCAGCAGCTTGCTGCGCGAGGACGGGGATTGAATCCGGGTCCAAGCTGGCGTTTCAAGAGGGGAAACCCCCCCTAAAGAGGTCGGACCGATGCAGCGGTGAAACCGGGAGGACGGTTCTCAACACCCGCGGGACGGCGGGACGGCGGGTGGCGCAAGCAGCGAACACGCGCGAAGGACGGGTAGCGCGTGGCACCCTTCGTAGTGCTCTTGAGCGAAATCCTCAAGTCCCTTTTCCCCCTTCCCGTCTCCAGTGGTTCACTTCCTGCGAAACCAAGAACGCCGCACCTCTTCGCCAGCGCCCAAGACTCACGCCCAAAGCACCGCCCCAGCGAGGGGGTTGGGGTTGGGGTTGGCAGAGCGGCAGTGTCCTCCTCGACTCCGTTTCACCGGACCGGTCGAGCCGCGTCAAAACGGCGAGGAACAGGCCCAAGCCATGGTCTCCTTCTTATGGACCTGGCCACTGGCGCCGAAGAAGGAGCGATGCTGTGAACTCCATGCGGCCTTGAAAGAAGCCGCCGTGCCTTGGATGTGCGAGCTGGTTTTAAGGGGTTCCGGACAGGGAGAGGACATGATAGGATATGAATATAGGACACTCCAAGTTGTTGGAGGTGAAAACAATGGTTTCCTGCAGTTTCTGTAGATTTTCCCTTACAAGAATTCAGTGGGCTTGGGAAGTGCTTGATGATTGGGCCGAGCTTCGGCGTAGCCCTTTTCTTTCCATATTCCAGGCAAAGAACATCGATGAAAAGGGACAGGAACCCACATTTAGGCGGAAATCCTAGCTGTTGTGGTTCGGTCTGTGGTTCTTCTTGAAAAGAACTCCTGTCCCAATGATCCTTGTTTTTGGCGTCGAGTCTCCCACCCTGACATTCCCGGGAAAGGAGGGGCGGGTCAATGGATGACACGTCTTTATCTACCGAAGACTTTCAAGTTCACAGGAGTGGAAAGGATCAAAATCCGAGCTCAGTGTTGAAAACTGTGACCAACTCAACATGGTTTGTTGGACTCGTTATGAAGCTGTTGGACTTACACGAACCCAGCTCTGAACTCCCAAACTCTGGACTCAGCTTCTGAACCCCCCCGACTCGCACCCAAAAGAAAAGAGACCTTGGCATCACGGAACAGGTTCCAACATGGCAGTCATGGTGCAGTGGGGCAGCAACACCAGATTTCTGTGGCTGTGGCACTAAGAAATCTGTAGAGAACCAGCCCAGACACTCCACAATAAGCGGAATAGAGTCCTTGCCCTGAAAGTCAATAGTCCGAGTGTTTGGCAGTGTTTGGGTGAAGGCATAGCTCCGCTCCGGAGACGCTGTGTCGAATCACAGGGCCGGCCAGCGAGCCAGGGCCGCGTTCGGAAGTGCCAGTGAAAACGAAGGCTTGGTCGAGTTCCTCTGGATGGTCCCATATATATATATATATATACAGTATTTGGGGGTGTCCCATTACCTGTAACAGTCTGTAAACAATGATCACCATTTTAGAAAAAGGCCTGCAACTGAACCATCATCATCCACTGTTACAGGGATTAGGATATACAAAATATATCATATGATGTACTCCTAGAATCTGTTGGACCTTTGTTTCGGAGTACCAACCAAAATGCAGTCCTTTTGTATCAACACAGGGGTCAGGTTTGGGTTCCACTCTAAGAATCCAGACCGGTCCCAGGATTCTTCAGGTTCTATGTGTTTTCATTCTCTTAGGGCGATGCCAGGCATGTTCCCCACATCTTTTGGGGTGGGTGGGGATCCCCTGCAGCTGGACCCATCCAATGATCAAACGAACCCCCAATCGAAGCCGTAGGATAGATGGAGTGGATCCGGTGGATTGGAACCTCCAAAAAGACCGGGCACAACGCCGCGTTTTTCACAAAGACCTTGGAGATTTTGGTGAGATTTTGATGGTGAAAAACATGGTAGCGTGTATGGTAGCGTGTATATCTGATGACTTGCACTATACAACTCGTCTCAGGTTCTGCTTCTTTGGAGTAAGTGTACTCCAGCCCTGCAGAGAGTAGACAGCACACTCAATTACATAGTCAGCATATATATATATATATATACATCACCTGTGCACACGTGGGTCGTACCAAAACAACCCACTCCTCACACCGAAAAACGACAACAACAACAACAACAACAACAACAGCACCACTTGACAGACATGCCGGAAAAAAAACAAAAACAGCTGGAGTCTTGGGACCCTGAGGATGTGATCAAGTTACTGGAAGAGATGAAGTGTCAAGAGCCGCGTCGTTCCTTTACCTGGCAATGCCCTGCCTGTGCCTTGGGCGATGGCGAACGAACGAGAAGACGAACGGGTGGTCTGGGTCGGCCCAACGACCTCGGTGTCTCGGTGGGTAGCGAGCTAGGTCTCGGTCCTTTCTTTGGGTCTTTCGGTGGGCTGAAACCCACCAAAAGGGAGATTTTCACGATGCAAACACGATGAGGACGGGGGACTGCCATAGATATGATGCCTACATGCATCATGACAAGACTCTTTGGGAGTCGGCTCTGCCGACATGGGAGGTGGCACGAGGGGGTGGTGCGTCAAACAGCACGAGGTGCGAAGGAAAGCCGAAGAAGCGGAACCGGCGCCCGGTATACGTGGTATATGTGTATTCAATGTCTCGGCACTGCTGCTGCTGTCTTGCGCTACTCAAGACTGTCCGCATGTATTCAATGATCTATTTTTTTTCGACCGCTGGATGGTGCAGTTTTGGAAGCAAATGGCTGGCTCTGTGTACATGTGAGAAGGGGCAGAGTGGTTTGAAAGGCGCTTTTTCTTAACCGAGTTTATATCGTCGCTTTCCTGAGGCAAACTATTGGGCATGGACTGTGATCAGCGGCTTTACAACCACTCGAAGGGGGCCTGTGACTTGGACGATCTGGACGACGAAGTAGATAGGCCATGGCTATGGCATGCGATAGCTATATCCAGCACGGATTTCAGGTGGCTAAGTTGGAAGGAACAATACAAAAGACACATATAATCATATATATATATATATACCCTGGGAGTCCAAGACCATTTCTAAAAGGGTCTTGAGGTGATCCGAGTTCAGGAACTTCCTTTACTTGGGTGGTGCCTAAAAAAGTCGAACTGGACTTCTAGGGTATATATGTATACACACACACACACATTCCAGGGATGTCGAAGACCACCCGAACTCCGGAACTGCTGGATCATATTACATCTCAACCTTAGAAAGGTGAGTGATCCCAATGAGATAGAGCCGGATCAGATGTCAGGTAACCGGTGCGGCCCGGTGGGACTTGAGGTCAGACCTGCAGTGGGAATTCACATTACATTCACAGGTTCTTCTCTTCTGCGGAGAGCGAGGATCCTTTGGGCTGCCGGAACGTTTGGAAGAGACCTATCGATCCTGGTGCCACCCGTGTAGTGGTATCATTTGTACAACACTCTTCTTGTGCCATTTTTCTGCTCCTCACCTCGGCTGGACAATTTGAGTAGCGTGGAACTGTGGGCTATGGGGTGTATCATCTGGGGGGGGTGTCGAGCACTCGGTTCTCATCACAACTGCAAGCCGCCCCACTGCCTCGCAGCGCGTCTGAGCACGCGGCGGGTCAACCGAGCCAGTGGGTGAGCTGGTGGTGGGTCAGGGGACCAATGTGTCACGGCCGGACCGGATCCGGTTGGTGCACCAAATCGGCCCATCCTCAACGCGAAGACCACATCCTGTTGACCACCAGCCATGTCGGATGGTTATTGGATGGAAAACACGTGGTAAACCACCCCAAATGGGTGGTACTAGGACCTTAGGACTAGGACTCCTTCTTCTGACCGATCCTGGTCCCTTCTCTTCACCTTCACGCACTTGGACTTGTTCGATGTTGTCCCAGACACTCCATGGGACTGCCATATATGCCGCCCCATTGACCCCCCTGGCACCACCCCAATGGGTAGGTAAATCTACCAGTCCCATTAGTCGTGTCTGGGTTGATTGGAACCATTCAAACCTCCTTTCGGTCTCCAATTCTCGGTGCGACACTTGGATTTCCCGGTTCCGGGTCTTTGCTTGGGATTTCTCATGCCATTTGGAAGCGAAGATGATCCACGGTGCTGGCTTTGCATCTTTCCGCAACAACTCGGGCTGGCTGGCTGATAGGGGAGAGGAAGGCTGGTCACAGGGGTAAGGCTTCTGAGTTCCTTTGTTCCAGCCAGCCCAAGCAGTATGGCGTCTTTTGTCGTGCTTTGGATGCCGAGGTGGGCGTTGCATCAACTGGGATGAGCTCTATTGAAGCGTGCTGCGAACGCAGTGCATGCGAACGTTCGCTCATGTTCGAGCTGTGCATTGGGGCACGGGTGTTTGGCAGCTGCAGTAGCGGCATGGTGCCCTCATGCCGAGCTGAGAGCCTCACGGCATGGTCTCGGAGATGAAATCCACCTGTTGTGTGGTCTCACAGACGAAGTCATCATCTTTCGTTTTCTGTTTTGTACATATCGTACACTGGTATCTTACCTACCTTGTTTGGCTCAGGACAAAGCTGTACGTTCTTTTTGGCTTTTTTACTTGTAAACATACGTCTGCTACCAGATTGAATCCACTGAAGTTCCCAATTCGTCTGAGGGTTGGAGATGTTGAGTCCGAGCAAGTCCTGTTTACCTTTCGGTCGCCATAGTTAGATGTCGGCAACCATGGGGGGAAGCTGTGTAATCAACGATGGTATCGCGTGATTGACAAGTCACAGGTATGTTTTTGGATTTGACAGCTGCAATCATCTTGTATCGTATTCTCCCCTGTAGACACAGGACTGGCCTGAAAGGCTACTGTGGACATTATGGGATAGCGGATAGCACTGTCCGTGTTTCTTTTCTACACTGCAGAGCAGCTGTAGGAGGATGTTTGGAGCGGTCTATCCATTTGCTGTTCATTGCAGCTTCTTGAAGCAGCATCTTTTGGCCGGCGTGGCCCCCATCAAAGAGTGTTGACCAAGAGTGTTGACGACCACCTAGGTTGGAGGCCATTACTATTAGGTTGGAGGCCATCTCTAGTAGGTTGGAGGTCATTGCTATTAGGTTGGAGGCCATTACTATTAGGTTGGAGGCCATCTCTAGTAGGTTGGCGGCCATTGCTTTTAGGTTGGAGGCTA
>CAXAMN010021718.1:930935-973776 GCA_963970005.1 Durusdinium trenchii
GGCCATCTCTAGTAGGTTGGCGGCCATTGCTTTTAGGTTGGAGGCTAGCGCTATTAGGTTGGAGGACATTGCTATTAGGTTGAAAGCCATTGCCATTAGGTTGATAATGAGGTTGGAGGCCATTGCTATTAGGTTCCTTTCACATGCAGTCAAAGGAAGCTTCTCGGTTGGATCAGTAGGATCGAAGCTTCAATAGGACACATGAAGTTCTTCTTCTTCCTCGACGCGGGGGGCGAAGCGGTGCGTGGGACCGAACCGATCATTAGCGCAATGGCGAAGCGCCCTGTGGTTACAGCAACCAACCAGCAGACCCCATTGTGGAGGGTTCTTGACGGCCCCGAGATACAAACAAAGGAAGAGCGCTTTCCACACACACAGTACTTTACTTGCAGGTTCTTCGTTAGCTTTTTTTTAAAAAGAAACATATTCTCGATCAAGCCACCCATGGGAGTCTTGGCCTTGCAGCAACGTCTTGGTCTGTTTCCTTTCTGTTGGAAGGACATGCACATCGCGATATAAATAGGTTCCACCACCATTGTTGGAGCTACGTCTACGTATTTTCCCTCACAGTTCAAGATGCTTTCGAACGATGTTCACCTTGCCGCTGACCCTCTTCGAAACTGTGACCCTACTCCGTGGAAGATGCACAAGCCGACTTGCCCATGCGCCACCGTCAAACCAAATTGATGCTGCATAGAGGGGCTTGCCAGTAATCTTCGCTTGAAAGTCCAGCACCTTTTGTTGGGCGTCTGGCCGTAGGCCGTGCTTGTTCCATTCAAACCACGTCTTTGCCGAATTGCCACGCTTCAAGGTGTCCGTCCACACTTGTACCAACGGTTTCTAATGGAATCAACGGATTCAGAGCATTGGCTCAGAGGGTGCTATGGATGTTTTGGCGGTTTTATCGGCGGTTTTACGGCGGTGCCAACGGGAGCGTCGACCGACCGGCGTGCCTTTTTGGCCGCTGGTTTCCTCGATGCCAAGCAGTCAGGGCGTGCGGACGATCTGCATGCGGACGAAGGTGAGGGACGCTCGAAAAGGGCTTGCTCGCTGGCTTTTTGGGCTTTTCGAGCTTGCGGGGTGACTGGAATCACCTACGACGATCGTGGAACTGCGTTGGCTCAATCTCTTAGAGAGACTCTCTCGATGAGCTATGGCTGCATGGAAGCTTGGTGCGAATCGCGTGCTCGTATTTTTTTTTCCCAGGTCGCAAGCTCCAATATGTGCCGGTGCCGCTCCACCCGGGTGCCGCAAAACCCGCTCGTACAGTGGTTCCGGAACCCATCGGATGGGGCGAAGGCAGCGGGTTCGGTCCCAACACCGTCTCCTCACTCTGTGCGGTTGTGACTTCTGTTGCCCTCAGCGCGACTAACACGTCGCGTGGTCGCGTGGTCGCGTGGCGGGTGGAGACGCTGACTCCCACGCTGGACGAACACACATCACATGGAAGTGGCGCCGCACTGCTTGGCGCTTTGGAAGATGACTTTCCTTTCACAAACGAAGGATTCTCCACTTCCATGTCAGTCAGTTGGAACGCGTACCAAACGAACATCCCGTTCCCCCCCAAACGAATCGGTTGGTCGAAAGGCCATCGCTCCGTCGGAAGACTCGTGGTCCAGGGGCGAATGCATCGCGACTCGAGTCCGGGGCGACCCTGGCCGTAGGAACGGAGCAAGTAGCTACCTAGTAACAGCTAATGACCTCATAGGGATGTTTGGTTGCCTGAAGACTCCATCCTACCAGGTCTCACCATCGCACCCAAAAACCGCCTCCAACGGCTCCAGTCCAACTCGTTGGGCCCTGGAAGGGGGAGTCCAAACCCATCGAGGTATGGAAGTGCAAAGGAAGTGACCAGCTCGTCTGAAAAAGGCGCTTTCGCATCGGTCCGAAGTCGGTCCGAACGCCCGTTGGATGGTCCGGGCGAACTTCGGCCTTCGGAGGAACAGCTGTTTGGGTGGGTTTGGGGGGTGCCGGTCCGGGGGGTGGTTTTTCGGTCGAAAGCGGGTGGGTGCGAGGTGAAGCGAGAGGTTCGTGGAGTCGGACGGTACGTCCGAAATGAAGGGTTTGGGGGGGAACGAACAGATCTGCGGCGCTCCCGCGCCATGCGTTCGGTTCTCGGTCGGTTGTTTGGGTGTGGAAACACAGCCTTCCTTCAACGGACTCTGAAAGGAGTTGAGTGCGAGTCTTTCGTGCGAGTTTTTTCAGACCAAGGAGGGGGAGCCTATAGACAAAAGAGGACGGAGATTTTATCGACGGGGTGAACTCCCTGATCTAACTGGAGGGTTTGAAAAGCATCTAGCTAGCTTGGGTTGATGATGTTGATGTCCACTTTTGGAACCCACAGAGGGTTGTTTGGTGGGACTTCCTCATTGGTCCATTGCCATGGGGTTGCATGCTCCGCTTTGATCCGCGTGTTAGGGGGTGTTGAAGGTCTTGCGCCAAACAAAGAGAAAGTTGAACATGTTGAAGACATATCCCGGTGTTGCCCAAATTGAACCGACATGTTCAACATTCTATTGGTGTTGCCCAAATTTCCTGGCTCTATTGGTGTTGCCCAACATTTGGACAGATTGAGCCACTCAATATTGTTGCTCTGATTTTCAAGGATTTCTCAACCAGTCACCAAGTGTCTTTCAGGGTTCTGCACATGATTCAACAACTACTACACCTTCCAAGAGAGAGCTACCAGCAGAATGCCTGTCGGCATCATGTTGGAAAATCTGGATTCGCAGGATGGCTGAAGGCCTTCGCAGTGGGATGCAGCAACTTCTCCATCCAGCACCTTGGTTTCTCAAAACCCATCGATTCGAGTATTGACGAGTCATGGCACCTGGGCATCCTGGTGAGTTCCGGGTCAAATGAACATGATTCCTGGATGTCAACCTCCCATTGCTTGGGGGGGGTTTTCGGTGACGAAACCCGCCATGGCGGTGAAAAGATACTCACCCATGGCGCTCAGCGCCATGGCGCGCTCAGCCAGGATCAGCGCGGGCGGATCTCTTGAGATTTGGGGATGAGACAGCCCATGCTGGGACCATGCCTCAGTCGTCGGGTCGACTTGAGGCAGGACCCGGCTGTTTCGTGAGGCCGCGGTTCTCGGAACTGGCGGAGTCAACAACTGTAGGGAGTCAACAGCGTCGAGCCCAAAGGACCTTCGTTTGGGGAAGGTCCTGAAAAAGGATAACAAAAAAACCGCTCGTCCCGGTCCTCTTCGGTCCTCTTCCGTCTGCCTTTAGTTGGCCTTTCTTCCTGAAAATCGCTAGCGCGCTCTCTCTCTCTCTCTCATTTCGCACGAGAGCCTCTAGATGCCAGCCAGCTGAAGCCCTTTCGACCGCGGAGCGGGCCTTTCCGAAACGAGTCCGAAGAGTACGGCCGCTCACGCGGAGCTCTCACGAACATGCCATACCCACCGCAAGATCCGCCAGGTGTGTTTCCCTCTCTTCCTTCTCTTTCACCCCCCCCCATCCCCAACACAAACACCTTCCGGAATCCGCTCCCTTTCCGTTGCTCAACCTTTGAGACCTTACAGAGACCAATCAATGAGACCTCCTCCGAGCAGAGTCCGGCTCCTCTCCGGCTCCCTCTGCTCCGGTCCCAGGTACAACTACCAGAGCTCGGAGTCTCAGGGCACCGGGCCTCACTCGATTGCCGGGGCGTGTGGTGCGGTCCCCTCGCGCGAGTGCACGGTCCCCGGGCGGCGCGCGTGCGGAGCTGGGGACCGAAAAGAAGCCTCGACAGGAAAAGACGCCTACTTGGACTGAGAGATGCACCCAGAGACTGGAAAACAGGACTTCGACCTTGGACTTGGAACATGGTTTGGAACAACTGAGAGATGCACCTTGTTTTCCTTGGTGCTTCTGTCACTGGTCTGTCCGACAGTGTCTTTGCACATAATAAAACCACCCAAACAGTTGTTCCACCAAGATTGCGGCGTGGAACCATCGTATTGTTGAGATCACGTAGAGGATTTGAGAAACCATTTGGGCATATAGGGTCATCTCCGACATTTGGTATATGCAGGACATTGTGGGACCATGTCCTTTTCTGAAAAGGAGCACTCGATGATGAGCTAGCTTCTTGAGTCCCCGACTTCATGTTGACTCGAATTTACGCAATCAAATGTTCCCAATGAACGATATTAAAGGATATTTAAGGTGTGTTCCCCTTTGTAAAGGAAAACCTCATCTTCCACTCAGGCATCCGGCTATCCATGGCCATCCACTTCCATCGTTTGAAGGCTTTGTGACCTCAAAATGATGCACGATGTCAGCTCGATGTCAGCCGGCGGCCAATGGTCAAGCATGACAGGTGGGCTGATTTTCACGCCAAATAGCAGGCCTCATCTCTTCGTGCTGATTTCGGTGCAAATTCCATGAGAGAGAACCCACTCTATGGAGCATTTGCTAAAAGGCCTGATGGATCTGGAGGTCAAGATTCTTTTTTTTTGCTGACTCATCGAACCAAAACCCCTGTCCTTCCGGGAAACCAGTTGGATGATCCCCTGTCCTTAAAAAATGCTTGCCCAGGTGCCAGCATTGCCTTGGCGGTGATGGCGACCCAAGCAGATCGCTATGTGAGTGATCCCAAGAAGGCCAACGCGAAGCGGATGGAAGCGGTGTAAATTTGGACGCGATCAGATGAATTTTGTGAGAAGATGAGGGTGTTTGGTGAGGGAATTTTGCGAGTGAAGCCTCGATCTTTCACTTGAAACTACAGCTGCAGACAAGCAGACAAGCAGCAAGATGGGCTCGTGGCGTGGCCCAGGCTGAAAAGCTCTTTTTTCAAAGAGTAGATGAGTAGATCATGCATTTCCAATACGATCCTGCCTTGTCTATTGACTGTTCCGCCATCAAAGGACTAGCAGGTTCCCTCACCATCCCGAGTCGATGCACCTTTTACATTGAAACAAAGGCAGCGTCAGTGCTCGTGATCGAAGAGCTCATG
Source organism: Durusdinium trenchii (assembly GCA_963970005.1). NCBI lineage: Eukaryota > Dinophyceae > Suessiales > Symbiodiniaceae > Durusdinium > Durusdinium trenchii. The sequence goes on from CAXAMN010021718.1 coordinate 935,880, forward strand.
CCCCTCCATGTTTTGGACATCCCCTGGCCCCCAAGCCCATCTGTTTTTGTTGAATGCAAAACCTCTCTTCTGGAAGCTGCCAAGCTACCACAAACCACCCCAGTAAGTGAAACCGATGGTGGATTGGTGTTGAGGGTTGTAGAGAAAAACAGTCCTCCACCATGTTCCAATTTTCGGTGTGCAACCTCTGCCCAAAAGCCTGTTGGTCAACTTCACAGATGCCAGTCCTCGCCCATGGGCTGGACACTTGACGCCTTGGTAGTTCTAGGTTGTATCGGACCTCAACAGGCACTACCGGACCTCAACAGCAAGCGCCAGATTCCAGTGGGCACTACCGGACCTACTTTTGAGGCCTTGAAAGGCACTCCTCTGAATCTACAGCCTGGATGCTGTTCGCACACATCCGTGGCGGCTGCTCAAGAGCTGGGCCCCATGGTGTATCTCCACCCTTGGTGTCGGTCGGAAAACACTTCAAGACTTCTTCCCCCCTGGTGTCGCTCAAAGCCCACCTGTCGTCGACACAACCTACAGCTAGACGACCATCTCGATGGGCGGAACGGCCTTCCTCAACTCTTCCCACGAAAGCCACTCTTCGTGGTGCTCTGTTCATGTTGAAGAATCACTCAAAAGGGAAAGCTTGACCGGCGAGCAACCAAGCCATCGCCGGTCAGATCTCACTCGTAGGCTGCAAAGTCGGACAAACATCACTCATGGATTTCCGCCAAAGCATCTGAACACATGGTTTTTCCCGCCAAAACCTTTAGCTCACGCCCACCGGCTTCATCCTTGATGGGGCGCTCCCCGCTCCGCTTTCGCAGCCTGTTCGGCGCTTCGCAGCACGGCCGGGGTCAGGCGGATTTCGGAGCAGCTGCTTGGATTCTGCACTGGCTTTTGGCCGTGGTCTTTGCGGGCTCAGTGGCAGGCACCGGGCGCTGGTTTTGGTGGTGCTTCTGGTGGTTTATCTACGGTTTTCCAAGACACTTTGGATGTGGGGACTGAACACTTCTTAAGGCTTTTCCATCGGTGCGATCCCTGGCTTTTGTGGGATCATAAGAACTTCAGTTATCTTCAGTTGGTGAACAGGTGCCCCCAACACCAACCTGGACTTCCCGACCTCAACCAGTTTGATCGGTTTGACCCAGTTTCACGTCCTTTTCCAAAGGAGTTCATCTGTTTTACCTTCAGTTTCTTAAGGTGCTTCCTCCCCTCCAAGACTCATGTCCAGATGGGTGCACCGGAGATGCGCGCCCCTGCACGGAGGTATGCTGTCGATGGGGTGCCTGGGCGACCTCATTGGACATGGGAGAGCCTTGCTGGTGACCAAAGGCTTAGTGGTACTGGGATGCTTCATGTCGGGGAGCCCAGGATAGCTCAGGCGGCGGTGTGCCCAGATGTCTTGTTGGCTTTCCTCTTGCCCGTTGGCGGCCGTTGGCGGCCGTTGGCCGTCGAGCTGTTGAGATTGGAGATTGGAGTGGTGTTTTTGGGGTGGGGCAGCTTCGGGTTTGAGCGGGCGCAAGCCGCAAGCATGCTGGGTGATTGCTTTGAGTGGAAGAGCTGAGGGGTGTTCCTTGACTGTGGATCAAGTCACCAATGACCCACTATTTATATGACATATTTACACTGTTTGCTTTGACTTTGAGGCAGTGAAACATAATTAAGCCTGGTTTTGTTGATATATGTTTGATTTTCCGAACATCTTCGTGAATCCCCATGCCAGCCTGGGGAACATGCCTTTTCTATCTTTTCATTATCCCATTTCCTGGCAGCTCCTGGACTGCAAGTCCAAGTAAGGGAATTTTCACTCTGGAAATCTCTGTCTTTGGGTCGACGTTGGACTTTGGGTCCCTACATATGCGTGCATGTCCCATACGGGACAGGATTTTCTTCCCGACGGACTACATGGTGGCAACAAAAACGAATTCTAGGGCCCCCCCCCAGAGATGCAGCAACTATGAAACGAAGCTGGTGGTTCGAGCAGAAGTCTTTGGAAAGAAGACACACCTGTTCAAGCCGCAGCTGCAGTACAACCCAGAGAACCTGGGCAGTTTGGCCAGAAAAAGATGGGACCTTTTTGGAGTCATCAGACATTCTTCAGGCCCGACTCTAGGGCGATCGCTCCAGCGCCGAGGTGCACCTTGCTTCCAGAGCAGCCGGACGAGTCCGGCTTCTGGGGTCAATTGATCCTCTGGCGCTTCATCATCGGCGTAGGCGGGTCACGACGGGTCACGACGGGGCACGACGGGTCGAAGTTATCATATGTGATCAAGTGGTTTGATCTGTAGCTAAACACGGTTGTTTCAACTACGCTAAAGATGTTGTCCCGTGGCCGTTTGGATGTTATATGTTTGCACCTTTCACAGGAGATCACACAAACGGTGCTTTGTGATCTCACGTTGGACTATTTCTGATTCACTAGATGAACCGCTTTGTGATCACCAAAACACCTGCTGAGTGACCTGCTTCTATCTGCTTCTGATTTGCACATCATCTCACAAGTTAAAGCTGCTTTGGAAGGGTCACGCAGTGTCTCAACATGTCTCAACGAAAAAAACGAGAGCGCCTCTTCCTCCCGAAAAGCTTCACACCTCAACAAAAACAGAACTTCCCACAGCAGCGGAGTGGAGTTGCTTGACTCACTTCCTCACGCGGAACGGAGGCCCTGAGGTTTCTTTGACCCTGCGGATCCACAGATCTACCGGTACCTCAGAATACCTCCTTGCACCCGACCCTGGCGACCGACCGACGGACCCACCTCTGCGTCCGTACCGCCCGTACCGAGCTGGTGTGGGTTCGAGCCGGGCACCGGTCCGGTGGCACACAGGCTTGGGTGGCGCCTATCCGCTGACGGCCGCAGTGGCCGGGAAGGCCAACGACGTGGGGAAGGCCTTGGGGTGCAGCAGATAGATCCAGATCGAAGACGGAAGACAGCGGGGAAGAGCTGTGGAAGAGGTGGTTGAAGCAATTGGATAGGTCACAAGTATATGGACACGACATGATGACACATGTCTTGACACATGTCTTTCTTAGAGGCTCGAGTCGACCGAGCCTTTCTCGAGAATTTTCGCATGGTTTGGAGGGCTTGAATGCATCGGGGTGGAAGTGACCCGGTGACACGACCAGTGGACCAGATGATGGACTTGCGTTTGGGGATTCTCCGGAAGACCAGTTTGACAGCTATACCCATATCTACACGTAGGTGCGCACGTGCTGCGTCCCGGTGCTGCAGTGCTTGAGTTGCATGCCTTCTCTCTGTGGAGCTGCAGGCCTTCTTCTGGCAAACACCCGGCAGTGTGGCTCCCTACCTGGTAGCCTTGCTCGTGTTGAAGCTTCTGCCGGGTCAGACTAGCCCTCAGCTCCTTGGAGAAGTGGCACACCCGTGGTGACACACCCGAACCGCGCGTGCCCATGCCATTGGGGGAAGACCACGGTCCAGCTAGCCACGGATCCAGAGGACGGTGATTTTTTTGCCAGCTTACGATGCTTTCGAATGTTTTGTGCACTGCTGTTTCCAGCAGAAATGAGCTCATCTTCCAAGTCAAAAGGAGACAAGGTCATGGTCTCCAAGCTCATATTTATTCTTTTTCTTTGCGGTTTTTGGTTGATTTGTGGCCACCTGGAACCCGGTTCCTGGGTGACGTCACCCCTTAAACCTGGGTCACTTGCTCATTGGTCCGACCGTCCAAGTCGAGCGCCTCGAGCGCCGAGCCGGACGCCCAATCCGCCGATGTCAGGATGGATCGTTCGGGAAGCGGTTCAGAACTAGCCAACAGCGAGGTGAAAAGGTCCATGGTGACCTCTGATTGGATCTTATCGGGGCTTATTGGATGCCTAACTGAGACGAAAGAGTGAGACTAATACCTATACCGATACCCGTGCCCATCCTTTGGCTGAAGACATCGCTGCAGGTTCCGCTGGATCTTGGGCTTGGGAGCTGTGCCATCCTTCTTAGCGCTCGGGACCTCCATCTCCGACCCAGTGGCACAGCCTGTGCGGCCAGCATCCCAACTGGGCCTTTGGGAAGGTTTGCCACAAGCACTCAGCTGTCCTCGGCGGCTCGGTGCACAACCGGTGGGGCGCACGTTGATTCGTCCACGGACGTGAAAACGGCATGGACGAGCGCGAGCTGCGTTCCTGTGCTGCTGGCTTCTTCGATCTTCTTCGTTTCTTTCCGAGTCGGATTCTGTTCGAAAGACCGACCCGACCTGGCTGTTCAGCCGAGTCTGTTCAAGCAACAACACACCATCGGTCTACCCGTGACCGGTACCGTTTCGGGGCGGCACGTCCCCCGGGCCCGACCAGTGGCTGCCGTTGGGCTGTGTGGGTCCGCGGACCGGTGGACCGGTTCCAGAAAGGACCGGTGACTCCTGTTTTTACGTGGACCGTACTCAGGTGCAGAACTGGTCGTTTTTTGTTTTTTTTTGTCTTTTTTGTCCTTGTTCATGTAGACTCTGGATTTTTTGGTACCTCCCCATACGAAGATGATTTCCAATTCAAATGGGGGAGTTGATTCATCAACACAAAAAACCTGGCACCACTTTGTCGAACTCCTCTGACGTCGCCACAGTCGCCACCCCCACCGATGCTGCGGACCCAGGCTTCAGAGGCGCTTGCTGGGCACTGCTGGAAGCTGGTTCCTGTTTGACGTGGCTGCTTATGGCAGCTTGGTGAAGGGGCCCCACCACCGGAGCTTCTTAGAAGCGAACGCCGCTTGAGCGGTCGAAGTGTTTTTTTTATCTTTTGGTCCTCAGGTGACTCCAGTGACGGAGGTTTCTTCTAGACTTTCAGGTTCCAACCAAAGAAATCCAACAGTCCAACAGTTGCGAACGCTTCGGGCGTCTTTCAGGTGACCAGAACGGCCAAAAAAACGTCTCCTCTCTCAGCTTGGACCTGGCCCTGGGCCGACGTTGCACAGCCCTGGACCGTCGCCCCCATCGTTGAAACGTTTCCCATGGAGGCAAGGTGTAAGAACGACGGTGGACGTGCCGGGTGTACAAAAACTCCAGTCATAACGGGAATTTCATTGAATCATCATTGATTTATAGTTTCATTAAGGACAATAACGTTTGGTCAGGTCCCGTTTTGTACCACTTTTGATGTAGGTAGTCATTTAGAGAAGCACTTCGTCAGTTTGAGAGAGCCAATGAAGTTTTCTGGCTCGGGCGGCCCCAAACGGTCCAGCTAGCCAGCTCGTTTCTTCACTGTTCTGGCCGCCCAATGATTTTGTTTTGGTTTTGTCCTTCACCGAGCGTGCCAATGGCCAATGGTTTTGTTGGGTGCCTTTCTCGACGAAGTGCTCCTTCTTCAGACATGGAGTTCATTGAGTATTTGATGAGAAGGACCATATGCAGCAGACACGACCTGTCTGGGACTGCCAGGACGGACTGCCGCCCCAGACAGACCCTCCTTTCAACCACCCCTGGCCGTTTCTCGGCAGTCCTGGCAGGCAGTCCCAGGTAGGTCGTGTTTGGGTCTAGAGCTGTCCGTAGCTCATGGCTCTTCAGGAACTGCGTTCCCCCCGGTCTCCTGGCCTTAGATCACGAGTCCGGAGCGTTCGGACGCGACGCTACGCACGGGGCTTCCTTTTTCCCAGGGACCACCATCTTCACCCCGCAGATTCTGAGCTATGTCTTCGGCAAGGACCATTCTTTGGTCCATTTGGCTTGGCATTCCATCCTCCTGTGCCTTGACCAAGGTCGAGTCTAGAGGCTTTTTCTTCCAATCTTTTCTTTGGACCGAGACAGAAGACAGGACACCCCTGCACGAGGGGCCCGAGGTATTCCGCCGTGGTGTCGGCCCTGAACCACGCGAGCGGGCGGTGTGTTCTTCAGGTCAAGCTACAGACGAATCGCCGCCTTCTTTTTTCTCCCAATTCTCCTGTTGAGGGTCGAAAAGCCATATCCTTTTTTCCTTTTGACCTCTTTCATGTATCTCAACAATGTTGACCAGACAGACATGGATTGGAAAACCACTTCTTCATATGTGTTATTTTCATTCATCAACCAGTCTACATTACAATGGCTGGCCGAACAACGAACAACGCTCCGCGACCGCCGACCCTCACGTCGATCTTCCGTTCTCGGCCGGGTGTCGCCGGCGTTCGCTTCGAGGTCCGAGCAGAGGTGCTGTCCGAATAATGACCCCGGGACGGTGCTTATATATATATATATATATAAAAGCACCACCAACCACCTCCGTTTCGAAGGTGGGACAGGGGTGGGTGCCAGGGGGTCTCACCGAACCTGAGGATATGGGACAGGAGCCCCAAAAAGGGTCAAAAATACACCACCAAAACACCCACCTGACTCGAGGCTTTCATGGTCGATCCCCGCCACGTGGCTCTCGGTGCTGGCGCTGTCTCGGTGGCGAGCACGCCGGCTGAACCTGCTGGGCTTTGTGCCCCGGTCGCAGTGCCGATGGACGGATGGAAGAGAGGGGACAGGGCCATGGTTGACAGATTTCGGGTGTTTTGAAGCATATGGGATGGTTGATTCCTTAGAAAAAAGAGCCACCCAAACTAAGCAAGTGTCAGTTCCAAATGGTTCAAGTTGTCAGTTAGCATGACTCTCTCTTAGAAAAAACACACATCGATTTGTTGATCCTTGGAACAGTTCCGGACCTTTCTTCTTCTGGAACAAAACATCAACTTCTGGCTTTCGACGTGCAAAGACTAGGTTCATATCCATGGGGTGGTTTTGGTACCAGGGTTTGCACTGCAGGTGCACGCCATTCCCAGTGAGACTTCCACCGGTGTCGCGGAAGTTTCACCGGTGTCGACAGTTGGGGATGACAATTTGTTCTCCAAAGAAGCATAACTTTTTGGAGCCAAGGCAGCCTCTAATAGTGTTCTGTTCTTGAGGGATTCATCTGTCTGTGAAATCATGGCGCTTCCAGCCGGGTTTTTCCTTCCCACGGAACATGAAGAGAAAGGACGTCGACCTAAAGAAGGAGAGTCGACCTGCCAGGATCGCTGTGGTAAGTGGAGGCATCTCTGGACGCATCTCGTGCTTGCTGAGATACACTTGCCCCAACAAAACGCGTTGAGAAATTTGAGAAGAAGCAGCATCATTGGCAGTTCTGGGGAAACTTTTTTTGCAGGGCACCCTTTTGAGGGTCAGGTTACGTGGACATCCTGGCTTGCCTACCTTCTTTTTTGGGCCAAGCTGTGGCTTCTTAGAAGTCGGGTCTGCTTCGGTCGGGTCAACGTGCTTACTCCACTCCAGGTCTTGCAAGCGGTGCTCTTTGCCACATTTGCCAGCGCCTATGGCTTCTTCTACGACATGCACAAGGCGGCTTTCTTTCTGTCCCAAAAACATCCAACCACGAGGGACGGGCCGGTGTATTGTTCCGCTTTTCTTTCGTTTCGTGGAAAGAAGCCCGCCGTTGGCCCGGCGGAGAGGTACACAGCGATGCCTTTAGCGATTCCCATCCCTTCACGTCCCCAGTTCTTGCCATCTAGCCCATCCAGATGTTCCGCGGAACACGCGTCAGGGAGTCCGTCAGTCTCCGGACCTCCTCACCGTCAGACTCGTTTTGGCGGGGCCAGGTGCTGCTCGCTCTTCTTTGCGCCATCTACTTTGGCCAGGGGCCCCAGAGGCAGAGAAGTCTTGAGATGCTGTCCGGAGGACATGTCCTCTATGAAATGGGTGGCCTTGAGGCCTATTTTGTATACACACATACTGACTAATATATATATATATATTTACACATAAACTATACATATTTTGTGACAGAGAGGTATTTTTTTTGGGAACAAGATGAAGACCTGCAATTTATAGGACATCAAGGGTTTTCTACTCACCAATAACAAATATGTGTCAGGTACCCTTCCTTTTTATAGGGCGCACATATGTGTGGCATTTCGATTCATTATGGCAGTCAGAGGTGAGAAAACATAGAGAGAATTGGTGAGAATAAACAATGAAATCATTTTATAGAGATAAGTTCTGCACATGACGACAGAGTCATCAGCAAGACAACAAACATTTTATAGAGAAAGAATCGGAAAGAGTAGTGAATGAAAAAAACCGTACAACAGCATTTTACACAGAGAGAGAGAGAGGAGTGAAAACCTCAAACATTAAAAGATATTAAACAAAGCAAAGCAAGACTAAACACAAGCATTAACACATCTTGACACCAGACGAAACTAGCTTTGCAGGAACCTTCCGATTTCCCGAAACGGATTTCATCAGACTCTTCAGATGCGAATGTTGACCCAATGAAAACACTTTATTAAACTCTAAAAGGAAAAGAAGCTCTTCTGTTAACATGTTTGTCCAAATCCTGATTCTGTCTGATTCGCATTTGCACAACCGCACAACCTGATTCTGTCTGATTCTGTCCTTTCTGGTCTCTCTTACAAACAAAGACGCGCAGTCTCCACCTCCCAAAGACGGCAGCCATGTTCTGACCAAGTGCTCCGGCCTCCTTCCAGTTTGACGTTGTGTCGCAGAGGCAGTCTCCACCATCCAAAAGAAACATCCCAAGGTCTAGTAGGTCTGCATGTGTATGTGAAGCTGCCCAAATCGATCGAAATCACTCCAAATTCGACTTCCTTCGAAATCCAACCATTTTCGAGAGAATCAGTAGCTCAATCTGCTTTCTCCTAGCGCTTCCCGGCTCGGCGCCGCCGGGGTCGGTACTTCCCAAGCTTTGGGCGCTGATGAAGCGCGGCGAGTTTCGAAACCAACCGAATTCGCTTTTCGCATAAGCGAAACCGTTGGACCAGGGGCGTTTGGACCAGGATCGCACACGAAAGTAAGATGAACGAGGGCACAGTCAACACAGCAGGACGGGGGGGAGGGGCAGACAACAGATTGAGAAAGGACATGGAACATTCGCGCATGCTGTTCATGCATGAACAAAAGGACGACAGTCAGGGCTGAGCCTTGGGTCTGTCATTGTGTGTTCTTTCTCTTGTCCCCGTAGTTGGCGGATTTTTGGGCCGTTTCAAAAGTCGTCCAAAACCTCTAAGGAACCAGAAGAATCGTCCATGGCTCCCATCTAGGGCCGATCCCAGAAGCTCAGCGCGACGGAGTCGATCGTGTTTTTTACATGTTGTGCTTTTTCCATCACCAAGACCTTTGGGGGAAAACCACCAAACATCGAGCAGACGAGCAGACGTTCGACCTGTTTCAGATCGGCTCCGCTTTCGGCGCAACGACCCCTTCCCCCACGTGGAACTCGGCGAAACCGCCGCCGTTCCGGTCGCCGTTCCGCGGAACGGCGCCGTTCCGGTGCGGAACTGGGTCGGAGCGAGGTCTCAATTGGGGCGTTTGCGTGTCCACCTACGTGCTGCCCATCGAGGTCTTTCCAGAGGAGCCACTCGGTTGGAGCGAGCTGCTAGCGTGGTGTTGGAGCGGAGCTCGGGGCGGCAGGGACTTGACCTGGCGCAGGGAACTGAGCTGCATGAGTTTGTAGATTCAGGATGATGGTATCCTTAGGCCTGGGGAGTAAGTTCACATTCACCATCTCCCCAGCGCAACTTGTGGACGAGTTTGTGCCATCCACTCAGGTTGCACCGCTGTAAAGAAAGTAATAGCTTCGTGATTGAAGTTGAAGACGAGTTGCATCGTGGGGGATCTTGTTTCGGCGTTCTTGATGTTCGGCATTATCGAAGAGCTTGCACACCAAACGCATTCGTCAGAATTGGAACACGGTCCCACGCTTTAGTTCTATATTATTTGTTCTCTCCACCTGTCCCACAAAGCTTACCTCCCAAATGTTCACAGATATCATTTGTGTGGATATTTTCACAGATCGACCCCCCAACTTTGCGATGGTACACTGGAACATTTTCAGACTGGAAGTTACCTTCACATATTGTGTCTCAATTGTTAACTATTATTCTATTCTATTCTTGCTACAGAATTCCACCTGCCACCACATGAGGTTTGAAGCACATCACCAAAATGTCTTAATTCCGAGACGCTTTGGGCTTCCTCAGAAACGTTTTCCAGTGTGACAGGAATGCCTCATCCATCATGTGAGCAGTGAGTATGTTTCTTCCATCTTCCAAGCAGCCTGCTCCAAGGCAGTTGGCTTTTGCTGCTGGGTTGGGTGTAGGTCCAGACTACAAGCTGCCCTAGATCTATCCCTTGAACGCTAGAGTTAGAGGCTCTACACATACGATGTTTTAACCCAAATCATCTTGTTTTCGAAGCACAACAGCCAGCAACCCCCTGGATTAGTTCTTGTGCTTCACGCCCCCAGAACTGGTTTGAGGCATGTTCTTCACCAGATTCACATCAACCTCCAAAATCACCGGGTGCCCCTGTGTCGGACAGAAAAAGCCGCCGGTGTCGGCCCATGTCCCGCGGGTCTCGGCCGGCGCACTCAGATTCCGCGGCACCTTGCACGGCGTCAGCGCCGCAGCGGGCAAGCTCGGTGCACTGGCCTCCTGGTGTGAAAATGCGAGGGAGTAGCACTCCCAGAGAAGGCAAGCATGGCCACTCCCAGACAAGGCCGTAGGAGCTATAGAGCAGCAGTCACAAGAGGTGACGGGGTGCTATCCATGGAGGTGAGGGGTGTTCGGGACATCCACTCACGTAAGGGGACGAGCCACACCACCCCCGACATGTGTATGAGATAGCCATGTCCTCCACCTAATTAGTAGCTTCTTGCTACGTTCAGTGAGAATGAGAGGGTTTTTCGTTCCAGGAGTGGCAGGAACTGACATTTTTGGGCGGGCACGACCTGGGTTGTTCGAGAGGAGCCAGCGGTGGAGCCTCTGAGCTGACTTCTTTAAACAACGCCTTTCGCCAGCTGAGCTCTTAGTCAAAAGCAAAGATGGAACCAGGGGTTTAGACGTTTTTGATTTTCTAGGAACGGTAGGAGTGAATTTCCTACAGTTTCCAGGTGGGTTGGTTAGGAGGTTCAAAGTCTGGCTGCGGGGGGCACCTGGGTCGCACCAGACGTTGCTCTCCCACCGTCCAACGAGGTGGGCGCGTGCCTCTTCCCGCTCCTCAACACCATCGGTGGGGCCTGGGGTACCCAGCTATTGGAGCGACCAGAAGAGGACCAGAATGCGACCTGATCGGTACTACTAGTAACAAGTGCATCGCTACTAGTAGCAAATTTGGTAGTAACACACTACTAGTAGCGATGCACTTGTTACTAGTAGCATGAAGCCACCAGTTTTGCGTGGCAATCGGCTGGGATGAAGTGATGAATCCTGTCGCAACGACGCCCCGATTTTGCGACCAGCGCTCCGATTTAGCTTGGGTTTCCTATCCAAGTCCTGTAGGACCAAGCTGGTATCAACCAACCAGGCGAAGGGATTTGACACGAGGCTTTGATCATGGCCCAGGTCGATGACTGATTGTCCCTTTCATGGAGAACTATGAACATTTGGTGGACGTTCTGCTCTGGTCAATTTGAGGAGAGTCGATTCCAAGAGCTAGGGGCATTTGAGGAAGGTGAGGAATTGCTGCGATGCGAGACATTGATCCTGTAGACTGTAGATGGATGTAGATGGTTTATGTGATCTTTGCACGGTGATTGCAAAGAGGGAGGGCTTTGACCTTTGATCCTATATTATACCAGGTTGTTGGGGTCCTGGTGATTGTCGCACATGTTGCAGAATGTTGCATAGGCATCGTTTGGAACTTTGGTCGATATTCGTTTGTTATGCACTGAGCCGCTTCCTCACTGAAGCTAGAACATAGAAAATGAATGAACGTCACATACCTGTGCATCAAGATAGAATCACACAATGCACACTTGATGCACACTTTGCCCCCTACACATTGCAAATACCGAGAGATGTGGGGATTCATGCGGGATTCCGATTCATTTTTTTTCACAACACGATTCCTACCATCCATCGCTATGGGATTGTGTGGCGCATGACCCATCCCTATACCTGTTCCTTTTAAGAGCTCACCTCAATCGCTACGATGTTTCCAAGCAAAGCAAAGCAAGTCCAGGGCGCTTTTTCATTGTTTTCAGGTCCAGACTGACAGACTGACGGTCTATCGACTTGTAGTCATAGTAGTACACTCCCGAGTCAACTCACATAGACCCTGACGTCCGTCCTGGTCCGGTTTCGACGATTTGTCCTCCTCGTCCTGGTCCTAGGCGTTTTCAGATTCCATGGGATCGTATTACACCAGGGTGTAATGCACCGTCGTTACGATTTGCCAAGCTTCGGCCTGGCGCGGCGAGGTACCCGCTGTCATGGGCCTGCAGGCGACGTGTTCCGTGTTCGCGTCGCAGCCGCTGCGAAGGTTTCACCGGGACCTGACGAAAAGGGGCGGGCGCCAGGGTCAAAGCCTGGAGCCCGGTGCCCCGGTTTTCTCCCCCAGCTAGGTTTGCCGACGGAGAGATGGGCCTTTACCAGGGAATGAGAGCATGATCTCAGTCCGGTTGTCTTGTTGAGGTCCGGAAAAAATAGAATCGTGGTTTCTGGGCAGTCTTCTAATTTGATGGCACATCCATACAAAGACTCATTCATTTTTCGAATCAGATCTCCTTCAGTTGCATTCCAAACAGGGGTCCTTTAGCGTCTTTTTCTGTCACTGGTGAAGCTGTGATTCTATCGGGAACAGCGCACAGCGCGCACAGCGCAGGCGGTGGTGTGTGGTATGGGCGCCTGGCTAAGCTTAACTTGCTTGCCTCCAGATGACTGACGATGACTGACGTGCTTAGAGCTGGCCACCACCACGCGAAACGCACGCAGAATGTGGCGCGTTTGCGTCAGATCTTAGACTCTACGTTCGTGCGCGGGCAGAAGATGTTCAACGATCTATTTCTTTTCTTGATGTGAAGGTCCATTACATGATCGAATAGTTTCCGAGTTGCTCTACTGTGGAGTTGGTACGGTATTATCAAACGAGTTCTGCGCCATCAAGCACCCACGAAACTCTTCGAACATTGTCTCTTGTTAAGCTAAACCGGAGGTTTGATTTGTTCCTGTTTACACAGGTTGTGCACTCCTCCAAAAGGTCTCAGGGAAGAACGCATTCCATAGATTTTCCTTTTTTTGCAAGGCAAGATGAGTTAGCTTCAGCTTGCCTCAAGCATGGGTTCATGCTTTTAGCACTATATTTTTAACACTACTGTATATTCAGGCCTGAATCCATTGATATATTTTTAACCCACATATTCAGGCCCAGGCTTTTAACACATCTTTTTTAACTATTGGTTGGTTGATGAACAACCCAGTCCGGTTGGACTATGTGAGTACCTGGCATCGAAAGCTCTCTCTCTGTCTCTCAGAGAAGTGTCGGTCTGACATAGAAACCATAGACACCTGCAGTAAGAGCAGTCCGTAAACAAGAACATCGCTATTTTAGATAAAGGCCTGCAAGCTAACCAAAGCGGAATAAATCCACTGTTATCCCTGGTCATGGGATAGACCCAAGATGTGTATTTTTTTCCCACACTCTTTTTTGGCATGGCTACAGTCCGCCAGGGCGGCGGGAAGAGAAGGGCCAGTTGTAGATGCTGTTGGGGAGTTGGCTCATTTGCATGCACTATAGACCCTCCCTCTAACCATCCCCCCAAATAGATAGACGTTCATAGATCCCCACCAAGAATGTGGGGGTGAAGCACCGTGCCACTATCTATTCTCTTTGGGGACCACGAAAAAAAGGAGAACGTCCGACGTCGGGTGGTGAACGTCACACGGCGAGTCCACAAGTGATTGGAACATCTGGAACTCTGGGGGGGTCAAAGCGTTCTCGAACGGTCTGACCTTTGTGACATGAATCTGGGTGATGCTGTGATGAGGATGCCCTCGCGACATGAGTGAAAGAAGGAGGCAGCGTATTGAATCAGAGTTATCCAGCATTTCTTTCTGGTTGGACTTTGGAAAACTCCTTTTTTTTTTGTCATCGGACAACATCTTGATCGTGCTAAGAAGAAGACATCACATAGCTCCGCACCGCTTCAGCAAGTGCATCCGGGACTTTGTCCAAGTGTCTTTCTGCTCGTTCTCGCTCCGATCTCGCTGTCCCTCAACACGAGGAAGAGCGTCCATTCGTTTCGTGGGAAGCCAGTCCACGTGGTTCCCCGGAAGACTGCCAAAGAAGGATGAAACATGGCGTTTGGTGGGTCGTGGATGGTAGTGGAACGTGATAGGCAGTGATAGGCAGGAGAAAGGTCTCACGGGCTGGTGTTTGATACGAGACGGTCAGAATCTCTGATGTATTGGGTGAAAGAAGAGGATATGGAGACAAAAGGCTTATGTCCTTGGGGAAGTACAGTGACCTTTGAGAATCCTTTCGCAGATCTTCACAATGGTTTGGCGCATGGAATCCGGGATTTCTGCGGCATTTGATGGACCAATTCATCATTTTGATCGAAACTTTGGACACACTTGGTCCCTTGGTGTCGATGGATCCATTCAAGACATACATGTATTTTCTGCTGATGCACTCTTTACACACAGCAGTAATTAGCTTGGTCTGAACATTGAACCCCCAGTTGCAAGCGACCTCGCAGAGGGAGAGAGAGAGAGAGAGAGGGTATTTGTTCCAGATATCAAATTCGGGATCGGTGTCAGGAACTTTCTTGATCCTATAGCCTATAGACATTTCCCCAACAAGAACGCCGGGCTGTTCAGTCTGATCTGGAACATCACGAGACCGCTATCATCCGCTATCATCCGCTATCACCTTTTTTTGCCGATTTCGGGTCTCATTTAGGACGTCTTTCAGATGGGTGGGCAGAGGGGTATGGATGAAACCTGGGGACCCACGGTTCGAACCGTGTTCCGCGTCCCGGGAAAGAACACCGAGAGACACGCGCCCAAGCAATTGGTAAAGAGAAAGAAGAAAGAAGAGAGTTTTGCGTATAGAGGAAGAAGAGAGGTTGACAATAGAAGAAGAGAGTGTGTGTGTCGTCTCTTCTTCTATTGTGTCTTGTATTGATTCTCCTGCCGGTGTCACACCGGCTGCACCGGCTGCTTCTGGCTGCTTGGCCTTGGCTCAGACATGCCGTGTCAATTCACACGACTGTGGCGTGGAGGCCCAACTGGTCCGGGTGGCGACGGTGGTCCTGGTCGGCCGGTGAAGACGGTGCCGCCGCACCGTCTGGACGGAGGTCCTGGTCGGCCTCGAGGCGATGGAAGAGGTCCATGTGACCAAGTCAGTTGATCAAGAGGTCCATGTTGTCATTTCAGCATTGTCATCGAGAGAAGGATTGAACGGTTGACTGGTTGATCCTTCTTTTTGGGAGTCGGCGAGTGGTGTTGATAGCCTGATGTTGGAGCTCTGTGACATGTTGCAACATAACCCTGAAAGGAGTGTCATATTTCGTTGGAACACAAACCTGAAAGTGTCAGCTGTATATTATATACAATATATATATATATATGTATCAAGGGGACCCATGGTATACCAGGGAGGTTAAAGAACATGGGGATCATTCCCTTTTGACCCACACCTTGCACTCTGTCCAAAAGAAAGACCAACTACCGGAGCGCCCCAACTACTAGCGCGCCATCAATTCTTGATGTACCTACAGAGGTTCAGTGACTGTAAATAGGACCCGGAAAACCAGGGGTACCCAACTAGGATAGGAATTGGTCCAACCACACCTCTTCAACCTCTGCTGGTATACATCAACGTCTTTTGGATTCTTGCTTCTGGTCTGACAAATCGAAACCCCACCCGAACCAAAACCACCTCTTCCACCAGAGTCTGAGGGCCCTGCCGCAGTGACCGGTCTGGGCGGTCTGGTCGGGACCGGATGAGGGCCTCTCCTGGAGGGTGGCTGGGTCTCGGCCTGGCAGTCTGCCCTGGGAGTCGTTTGGAAATCAGTAGGTTGTAAGTAGGATGGGAGGAAACCTGTCATGTGGTTGAAATGAGTTGTACCAGCTCATAAGGGGATGCCAGGGAGGGTCTATTTAGTCATTGAGTTTGTTTTAGTGCCGCTCAGCTGAGGTAGAAGAGAGAACATCCAATTCGTCCTTTTTCAAGATTTGCATCACGGGGCAGTCTCGTCGATGTCTGCCCAGGCGCGAGAATGACGGAAAAAACCGTTTTCGCTTTTCGCTCTGTGTGTTGGTCCCCACCGAGGTCGGTCACACCACCGAGGTCTGTCCGGATCAGTGATAGACCTCGGCCGTTGGGAATTGTACCGCTCGTGTGGACAGAAACCCGGATCCACTGCCACCAGGTACGGTGAGGACGGAGACGGTCCTTGATGTAGGCGTTAGGTCGCCAGGAGGGTCCAAGGACGCCTTCTGAGGTACGGTGGATCCGTGGATCCATAGGGATATAGAGTGGTTCTTGGAGGGTAGGGGGGTTCCTCAAGAAGATCTACTCGCTTCGGGATGCGGATTGACCTTTGTGTTCAATTTGTGTTCACTTCTTCCAAGTTGCTGTGGGAGAGGTGAGTTTGAGCAGGATGCTCCTCCCTCTAACATCCTCGAACCATTTCGCAACATGGACTAGGGAGTTGCTGGGTTTCTTCATCAGCTTGGATCAGCTTGGAGGGAGGGTCCCAAATGCCATTCTTTCTGCGAGCATGACTTCAACTAGAGTCTAGAGCAGTTTCTAAATTGTACCCTAAGAATCTGGGCCCTCAAACAGATAGGGTTTTGCGGGCCCAGACCCCTGCTATGGAGGGTCCGACCCCTGCCATGGAGAGCCCAAGGATTCTTAGGGTAGGAGGATTTGCATGATTGTTGAGCTATACGGCACAATCATCGGCTCCGGCTATAGATTCCCATTCTCCCGTAGTTCATTTGGTATGCGTCTATAAAACATATACATACACACGAAATCAACTTTTCGAAACTGTTTCCGTCTGGGATGGTTTGAAACACCCTTCAGCGTTACGTGAAACACACCGAGGTCGACCACCCACCCCGCCCACGAACGACCCTGCGCCAGGCTCCTGGGCCCAGTGCCACCAGCGTGAGTTCTGTGAAGGCGCGGAGCCTCCGGCCGGGGGCGAAGGGGAGCGAACGGTGTCGTCCGCAGATGGGAAGATCAAAGACACAAGGGGACACTGGTCTCAGGTTTTGGTGGATTGGTTCATATTCTATCCACTCCAGGATGCTTGTATACATCTATACTGTAGGGTATCTCCCAGTAAACCAGTCACAGGAAGGGTCAAAGGACAATACGTATTTTTTGAGATGTCAGCCTGTAACCTAACCATCATCCATCCACTGAGTCACTGACCTGGTCATATATGATACTCCAATGTAGATCAATACATGGTGTAGACCAAACTTGTGTAGACTTGCCCATTCACGGTGGAGTTGGCTCACTTGGCTCCTCCTTTTTTCTCCGTTCGATGCGATCCCCGAAGCTGGAGGAACCCGCTTCGCTCGCTCCTGGGCCTTTCGTGTCGACTGGTCCAGACCCGTGAGGAAGTGGTTTCGGAGCACCCACCTGAAGTGGTTTCGGAGCACGTGCTCCCATCGTGGAGAGCACTACAAGTTCTGTGCACCTTTTTTAAAAGAACTCAGAATCCTAGGACTAATAAGCAAACAGATGAGAGAGATATGGGACCATCAAAGAATGCCAGTCCAACATACACCAAATCAGCGACACCCCATGATCAGATATAGATGTTTGACATTGTTTGACCGGGGAGATGAACATCCAACACAGAAAAACCGCGTCATGTTCGGGGCCAAGGGTCGCCAAGAGTGGGCCTGAGATCTGATCATAGTCTTGGACGGCTTCGCGAGTGGATTCCGAGGTAGATGAATGGGAAGGAATTTTGGACAGACCAGCTGTGCGCCCCGGCCGACCTGCACAGACCTGCGAGACGCCTGGCGTGCTCCGTAATCCTTTTTCTCCCCGCGCGGGGTGGGGGTGGGGTGGGGTGGAGGATCTTTCATTTGCCAGGTCACGTGCAAGACTTGGGCTCGCGACTCGCATGACCTGTTTGATTTTGAAGCCCATCAACTGCTGCTCGGACCGGCGGATGCGCGGTGTTTTCTTTGTTTTTTTTTCGAAAGAAGCGCCGGGGTGGGACAGGCAGGACAGGCAGTGGTAGGACAGGCAGGATTCCATCGGTGATCCCGATCAGTCATGGAAGAAATCTTTGGCCTCTGTAGACTTGGATGACGATTCCAGAGAGCAAACCACGTGGAAAAATGACACCTATATCATATATATCCATGTGGAGGCCAAGCCATGAAGCGCCTTCGGAATTGGAGCTTGAAGGAGAGATAGGACCTCAGATAACATAGACAACATTTCCTCATCTCACCAACAGTTGGGGACCTGATCTTGAAGGAGTACTGTACATTTCCACATGTGTCATGTCAGGCACCTGTGCTTGATGTGAAGCGAGCATGTTTTCACCGGCCCCATACAGTGTGGCACCAGCCTGGACCGACAGAGGTTTGTCGGATTTGTGGCCCTTCAGATTGCCCAGACTTCGGGCCCGTAAGTTGACTGGCGCTTGGCCGAGGGCTGACGAGCCCCCCCCCTGGAGATCCAGCCATTTTCCTCATTCCACGCATGTGGCGCTAGTCCGCAAGTTGTGGTTCTCAAGAGCGCCATGGCACCAGGGGAAGTTGGGCCATGCTTCAGCCGCTCCAGCATGGCCATTGCGCTCCCTTCCGAGGCACCAGCAGAACTTCACGGTGCAGAAGTCCTCGATCTGCGTGCGGAGCAGCACGGAGGCGAGGTTGTTGAGCGAAGGTGAAGAGATCTGAAGAGGCTTTGGTCTAGTGCTCATTGGAGATGGGGTTTGTGTTTCAATGATGGACCCCCCCTCTGTAAACAGTATAATAGGCTTTCTGCACGCGTGTTTCATCTTCCAGGTCCTGGCGGGGGGATCTCCCCTTACACCACTCTCTTGGAACGCAACGAAAAAGGGCCACCATTGCATGACCTGGTACACTTCTAATTCTTGTTCACCCGAAAAACGGATCACCCCTGTCGCTCCAGAAGCTGGTCCGAGTTCACGACCCGGGTCGACGTCCGTCCCCTCCGTGCGCCTGGCACGAATCCGATGTCGGTGAGGTCCGATGCCCCGACATCGGACGATGCGAGAAGAATCGGTGTCACGGACGTTCAGCCGATCCACGGACGTTCAGAAGATCTGTTTCCTCCGCTGCCGGTCGGATGGAGTGGGGGGCGAGAGAGCTCGACGTGGGCCCCTTGGGCCGCTGTGGATTCCAGATCGCTCAGTGCCAGGGGTTGTAGAGGATGTCCACGAGAGCTCGCTGCTCCTGAAGCTCCTTGCTCACGATTCATGCTGCACTGTCCCTCTCTTCTCTCACGACCCTCCATCCAGAAGAATCTCGTTTCACCCATGTTCCTCCTCGATCTGTCCTCCTCGATCCGGCCACAGTCCACAGTCCACAGCCTTTGACGCTCTCCTCACATCATCACGAGGACCATTCTGAAACAGATGAAACTGAAGAACCAACAGATGTCTTTGGTTCAAGAAAATAGAGTGCCATCCAAGCCCATTGGTAAACGACAAATAGCACAACCTGCTGGTTGCTGGGTCTTTTTTCAAGCCAATTTGGGATCACTAATAGTGAAGTAATATCTGTTTTGGAAGACTCTATAGTGGATATTGGTGATTGAGGCACATTCTGGCGGAGTGCCCAGACAAAGGACCAGACTCGCACACAACCACATCACCCAGATCCTCTATCTCTGGAGTTCATGTCTCCATTGGGCCCCCCTTTCCACTTTGATCTGTCAATCTGTCCCCTGGGTAATGTTTGGATAGCGTACCCCTCTTTGCGTCTCATAACCTGCAAGAAATACGACGCCAAACGCACGACAAACTCTGGCCAGACGCTCTAAGGTTGCAGACCGTCGCTCTTAGGTTGCGGACCGTCGCTAGTAGGTTGGAGGCCATCTCTATTACTAGTAGGTTCCTTTTGCTAGGTTAGAGGCCATTCTCTAGGTTCCTTTTTGCTACGAACGGTATGAGGTTAGAGGCCACACCTCGTTCGTGTTTCAGGTGCAGATGATGAGCGAGAGGGAGGTGCCACCCCAGAGCGGTGACCCCCTGCTTCGCCTGGTGCAGCGTGAGGGCACCTTCTGGGTCCCGGTCTCGGTTTCTGGGGGGGTTGGATGGGCCCCCCCCCCTCCTTGGGTTTTGGTAGACATGGGCCAGGGGGTCAACACACTCCTATCCTGAATGGTAAGGGGTATGGGTATGAGGGTGAGATGGGATGGGAGAAGAGCGAATGCGCGAGTTGTGTGTCCCGCGTGTCGCCGCCGCATTCTTTTTTCCGCCTGAGAAACGAACATGAAGCGCCGCAATCGGTTGAGGGATGCAGTTCCCCTTTTGCGGATTTGGGGCTGCCACGAGATGTGGGTGTCCGAAACCTCACAGAAGGGTCTTTTGCCATCTGAAACGAGGTATAGGCATGGCAGGGCCCAGGTGAGTTCGCTGGTCGTCCGACGGAAGCTCCGTAGACCCTGGAAGAGACCCACACGGAACCTGGAAATACCTGGAAGAAAGACTGGAAGATAAAGTTTTCCAACAAATCTAGGAGCCAAATGAATAGTGCAAGCGCTTTCCATGCTTAGTAGCGTACTGGTAGCTAGTAGCTTGCTAGTCCCTTACTTAATTAAGCGCCGACTGAATTAAGTAGGGAGGGGCGAGCGGGCTAAAAGAAAAACACATTGGGTTGTATTCATTGTATTCAGGAACATCGTGCTCCAGTTTGGTCCATTTTCATCTTCCATGTGGGTCTCTTCCAGAGTGTGTTTCTTCAGATTCCATTCGTCCCCTCGCCTTGTAGACTGGATCCCTTCTCTGATGAATGCATGCACCACCAACAAAGATCGATCACCCAAAAACACCGGTTTTCGCAGCGGTTTTGGCATGCTTTTGCTACTGCACAGCTAGGGATTGGGTTTCTCCTTCCAGTTGCACTCCTCCACGTCCCCTCTTCTTTCGATCGATCCATACCGACCTCAGGTCGACAAGGCCCAGCCGCCCCTTGGGCGCAGAGGGGATGGGGGTGGAAGGTGCAGATGGAAGGTCCAGACATCCGAGGGATTGGGTGAGACCAGACACAACTACCAGGACCCGACGACCTGCCACCAATGGAGACCGACCGACCTGAGACAGGGCCTAGGGTCCTTCCCAGGCCTCAAGTAACAGCCTGGCTGTTGTAGGGTGCTGGTATATGGGACTGGCATGACATGCATTGGGGTGGTTGAACAGGCGCCATTCATGTAGGTGTGAAATCCGACGAGCATTCATATGGAAGCAGATGGCATGGGCTGCAAGAGCATGTCTGAGGGTCATGAATAACAAGGATTTGGGGGGGCACCGTTCCCCTCCGGAAAAGGACATTGAAAGGCTTCGGCATAGCTACGGTGGTCTATAGACGTACACCGTAGCTATGCGTTGTGGGCTGAGGCTTGAACTTCATGAAGCACCAGGTTGTCACCAGCCCCGAAGCAGGGCAAACTTGTTTTCTGCGATTTTCCAGGATATTCGATGGCGCCTTTTGGATGCCCGATCCGCATCACGTGACCTGCAAACAAGTGAGCAGCTGGTCGCGTCTGTTGGACAGCAGACAGCTTGCCAAGAGGTAAACACATGCTGAACCCTGCCTCCCAGCTCTCTGAAAGGACGGCAGCATGCCTTGGGGAGAGTTCGGGATCACCAAAAGTCTTCCTTTCCAATTCCACTCCAACCTTTGTTCATGGCCGTGCTTGTTGACCTTGCTCGGGCGCTTGATGCAGAATAGACCGTCCAGAATACATCAGAATACCATACACCGACCTGATCCTTCCACCCAAGACCTTCCAGCCACTGCGCACTGCGCATCATTTTTCCATGGCTGAACCCCCTCGCTGAACCCCCTCATTCAGGTCGACTAGCTCCAAGAAGCTTTGGCTCGTAGTGCAGCTTGGATCAAACTGGACTGGACCAAACTGCTGTGGATGGGATGGCCAAATGGACGTGACCCAGAAAACCGATCCAACTCGAAGGGTTCTGCAGATTTCACCGAGTGAATCGTGGTTTCGAGATGTTCAAGATGTGTTGATGACAACGGTGATTTCACGACACTTCACACCTCACACGGTAAACCCAGGACCCAGGACCCAGTATACCCAGTCAGGACCCTTTGGTGCATCTTCCGGACTGACATATTTACATACACCGGGTTTGGTCTACATCAGGGGTCAGTGTCATGTCTGTCAAGTGGTGCGTCATGATACATCTTCTGACCCTTCCTCCTATACCTCCTTCGCAGCGTGAATCCCTTTTTGCGGTTGGTCGCCTCACCCCCCCCCGGCCCGGACGCCCGGTCGCCGCGTCGTCGTCTCGCAGCGAGCCGCCGGACGTTGGGTCGAACGCCCCGAGGAGAGACTTAGTGCAGAGCAATCATCGACTTCAGGAAAGCGATGCCCGGACGCCCAGAACCGGCCACGGTCCAGACCGGTCCAGACCGGCCACGGTCTCGGTCTATACCGTCCAAGTTTTAGATGTTGGTCTACCGCCCGGAAATGAGCTGGACGAGTGAAAACACGACAGGTCCACCAACCATTTCAAACATCACCGGACCTCGGCCCGACCCATGAGACGACCGACACGACCGACACGACCGACGGACCCCGCCGAGAAAGCGCTGACCTCGCGACCTCGCGCGCGGAGGTCATCAAGCTGGGGCGCTTCAAGTTTCGTGTTCGGCAGCTGGTCGCTTCCGGTGGATGCCAACCGGAACTCAGGTCCGGCTTTCGGGGGACGGACGATGACGGACGCGGAATGGTTCCGCGTGCATGTTTTGAGGTTTTTTCGGGCAGTGGTTGTTTTTGAGGTTCGGGGCCAGTGATGGTGGGTGTGTCTTGGGAGAACTCGGAAGTATGTAGATTCTACGAATTTCATCCGAGTGAGATGATGGCGCCTTCGATGGGTTTTTTAGACGGTTCGTCCAAAGAAACGGCGGCTCATGGCGGAATGGCATGGGGGTGAGAGCTCCAAGTCTTTGCGGGCACATGGAAAGTGATTGGGGGGATTCCAGATTCATCCCCAGACACTCCATGTATGCCATCTGTGCCTTTGGGGTGCTTTCAGGGCATTTTTTCCATTATATTCCATACATGGAGATAACATGGAGTGTCTGGGCTCTGACATCCAGGCTGGTGCTTTGTTTTAGTGACACTGCTCAAGAACCACTCATTCGAGCTGTGCTGGAAGAGGACATATGTCTTCTGTTTTGGCTCGACGGGGTGCGTTTGTAGCCGTGCAGGTAGGTGCTGCCAGATCCAAGTCCTAGTCGTGACCTGGTTTAGACAGACAGTTGTGGTTCACAGGTGGATTTCCACCCAAGCTTGGAGCAACTGGGGGATCACCAGAGAAGAATCTCTAAGAGTTTGAATACCTGGAACATCCTGTCCAGGCGTCCTGGGTCGTAGTGTTCATTATGGCCCTGCCCCTATTCAGAGCGGATGTTGAAGAGGAAAGCAGCCTTAATTCAATTGCCCTCCAACTACAGAGTATATGTTTTTTCAAGGAACATCATTACTCTAATCCAGCGCTTCATTCTCAGCACTTTTGGTATGATTCAGAACTCCCGAACTCAAACAGACCGGGTTCCACCGCCCAATCGGATGAACAGACCGGTGGAAGAACCGACCCGACCGGCTGTTCAGATGGACCGCTGGACCGCTTGACCAGCCCTGCGCGCACGCATCGGCAGACCGACCCAACGCTATAAGACCGGGTTCAACGGACCCGGTCGTGGTTTCACCTGTAACTTGGGGAAGAGGTGAACAGTGAACGACCCTGTAACTTGGGGGTCGACCCTTCAAAAAGGCTTGAGATCTGGTTGTAGTGTATCTACAATGGTGTATTGGGAAAAGACGATCAACATCTTGCAATTCCGTTTGAATCGTCGCTTCACACCCTTCGTTCCAGACCCTTCGGGACCGCCGGCACCCCACGTCCATCTCCAGCTGCCTCGCGCTTAGCCCGCGCTCCGCGCGATGGCGTGCACCGGTCTTCCACGTGTGTGCCGCGGTGCGCTGGCGGCCGTGGCCCTCTGGAGCGGTCGGGATTCACGCGGGACCCACGCGGGACCCGGTGGTGGCGGCGATTGGCCTCCGAGTCGCCAGGGCCCACGGAACAAAGACCGAAGATGTCCGCGGCAGGCGGTTTTTCATGTAGACTGTGGATTCATACGCCCCTTTTTATATACATGGCCTTTACCTCTTCATTCATGTGGGGGTTGTATGAATCAAGAGTCTATATATTTCAGCCTCCGTGCGGGTTGGCATCCGGTTCAACACCCTTTGGCCCAGATGGCGCTTGGAAAAAACCATGCGGGGGGGGGGGTGGATGGAGCTCGGTGGATCTGAAGAGCTTTCGGTGGACGGTGCCAAACCGTCCCTTTGACCAGACATACTGAGGGGGTCAACAGAAGGTGAAGACCTGGGATTTGAGATCCTTTTTCTGCGAAAGACCTGTGGTTCCTCGTTTTTTTCTTCAGCCAAAAAGTCAGAGGCTACTTGGGACCTGCTGGGAAATGGATCAAAATGAATGAACACAAAGGCACAAACTTGGAAGATTGGACATGCGGCAAAGCCACTAGCAGATGTGTGTACACATCATATATTACTATATAATCATAGTCAGGCCGCGTGTTTCTTCCCGCTGGCTGCGCCCTTTCCAAAGACCCCGGCGGTTCACATCTTTTTTGGCACCAGGAGTCTGCCCTGTCGTCGAGTGACCCGGCTGGCATGCCGAGGCGACAGAGGGTGAAGGGACTCAAAAGGAATGGTTGGCCACTCGTTCATACCCGAGGGGCATGTAGACTGTTTCTTTGCCCTGCTTGCGATGATGCTTTGCAAGTCTTGCATCGCCCGTGGTTGGTTGGAAAAGCGGGTTACACGAATCCTCACCAACTATCTCATTGGAAGAGGAGATGTCAACCACAAGATGTGGTGTGGATCATAATGTGGATGAGACCAACATTTTGCTGGGTCACCCACCCTGTTCGGCCATTTAAGACATGTTCGAAGGTCGACCTGGATTCTTTTTTTGGTGCGGGCCGTACAGTATACGCATTGGTGGTCTTTCACCTCAACACGGTGGTAAACAGCGGTGGTTTTTCGGTGTTTCAGCTCGTTGCGGGAACGAAGAAACCCACGGGCTCACTGGAACGGGCCCGGCAGCGAGCGGAAACAGTCACTGGAACGAATCGTTTGAGCCACGTGGGTCCACGTTTTGAACCGCCTAGACCTGCCTTTGCTTATATATACTTATTTATACCAGTCACATGTCGGGGTGGTGTTTAGTCCCATCCAGTGAGTGGATAGTAGGCACAGGACAAAAAAAACCATGGATAGCACCCCGTCTTGTGACTGCTGGTACTTAATACCTATGGGTGACTCCCCTTCCTGGGAGATTTTTCTACAATTCTTTCCCGGTTCACAAGCAAAGAGATGGGCCGGCCTCAGTTCCCTCGATTTCACCGTTGAACTCCGGTGATGTTCACCGGGTCCAATTTCGCTTCCGACCGGCCCAACGGAAGGCAGCAGGGAGGTCGCTGGGTCGGACGTGGGGGCAGGTTTGTAGGTGCGCAATGGAAGACACCCTATAACAATCCCTATGGATCCAAGTACCGAACCTCAGAAGGTACGACTGTGACTGGACCCTCCTGGCACCTACATAGCGGTGTCGAACACATCACCGTACCTGAGGAGAAAGTACGACTGGATCCCTAGGGAATCATGGAAGTGAACAACGACATCCACGACATCTGTTTGGTCTTCACATCCTCCGACCCGACGATAAATCCCGTTGAGTGTCCATTCTTGGAGTAAGGGAGTCGTTGCTTCCATCACGGAGTCGTTGGAACGCTACGGCTCGGGCGTACGAGCCAAACTCCTGGTGTTGCTCAAGCCTGACTGCTCGGCCCCACGTGAGCCTCAGCGACACAGCGTGTCCGAAAGACCCCAGAAGTCCAGTTCGACTTCCAGTTCCACTGGCAGCATGCAATGAGACAAACGTTTCTTTTTTGCCTTTTTTTCGACAGACCCCTCCACCAATCTGGGCTGCTTCATGGCACCGGGACACTGCATGTCACAATTCACATCCGAGCACTCTTTAGACAAATTGAGAAGTGGTGTGCAAGTAAAGTTACAGGTACAGGTACGTCTGAAGCAATGCACAAGTCGATTTGAAGTCTTAAAAGTCTTCAAACCAACCTAAGGTGGCCTGGTCAGCACCAGTGGTGCACTTCGGCTCGCGCCTGGTGGGCCCAAAGCAGGCCATCGTGGGCCCAACGCGTTGGTGTCGAAGCGAAGCGAAGAGTGAAACCGGACGAAGAGCAGGGCGATCGGGATCGCATGGTCCGACGGGGATCTCACGGTTCTCCCAGTCAGGTAAGCCATGGAGCATCGAATCCGAGTAGATCGACTGAGCCTCATGGCTCGCTCCGGACCCACGTGCGAAGCGAAAGACCCGAGCACGTGGGCGGAGGCGAGATGAAGCAGGAAACATGGACTCATCCAAAGCACCACGAATCGTCAGCACCAGGTTTGTAAGTTGTAAGAAGCCGGTTTCTAATATGGTATTCGATTGACACGCCCTGACAACAAGAAGATCTGGACCTCAAAATCACAGACATGAAAGAAGACATCCGAAAGCTTTCATAATAGGGCAACATAAGTATATCTCTATGATCATTGGATAAAATAAACCAGGGCCCCCCTAAGGGGTGGTGAATGGACATCCCTTAACCTCTAAGAAGCTATCATTAACCACCCCTTAGGGGGCCCTGGAATAGATGATCGGAGCTTAACATCGGTGTTTATGTTTTTTTGGCGCTTCGCTTGTCCTTTCGACTCAGCGCAACTCAGCGCAGCTTGTGAACTGGTTCCAGTAGGAAGGGTGGATAGATAGTTAGACTCTTGATTAATCTAAGAGAAAGACATGCACACAACAGAATTTGTATGTATATATACATATTAGATCATATTAATAAACACACACACACACCCATATGAAGAGGTTGTCCAATCCATGTTTAGGGGTCTTTCATTAATCAAGAGTCTAGATTCGTGAGGTAGATAGAGTATTGCCTGCCAGGTACTGGCATCTATGATGTCGTTTCCAGCAATTCCTTTCTAGTGAGTCTATCCTTTCCATCAGTTGTTTCTGCAACAATGCCCTTTATTTCAGTTTCTTGTGGGGTACTCTTGATTTGGAAGTCGCTACAGGAACTTCTTGCTGATCGACACACTAGCCACCTCCCCTTCATCCAGAGCCGCGCTCCATCCCATGCCACCCCTCAACTTGCCCCACCTCACACCCCACCGTTGATTCATCTCTTTGCCCTCTTCGCCACCCAAAACTACCCCCCAATACCGGGCCATTCCCTCTATCTTTCTCGGTTCACGCAAGGTCCCGGAGGGGCTGAGATATTGCACCGACTTCATCACCACCGAAGAGGAGGCCGAAGTCCTACGCATCGTCGACGGACCAGGCTCGACTGGGTCGACTGCGGGCGGAGACGATGCCGACGCCGCCGGAACGAGCGAGCGAAGAACGAAGAGCTCTGGGGGAGCGAAGGTTTCAGTGGTGAAACCACACGGCGGGAGGTGTGTTTGGAAGAAGACGAACTGCTCAGGCTGCCCCAAAAGGGGTTTCCATGAATTTCAGGTGAAAAAGGTCGTTCTTTTGATCTGTCTATCGATGTGCCAGCACTTAAGTCTCATCCAAAAGAGGCTGGGAACGGCTCAGGGCTTAGATTTGCCCCCTTTTTGGGGGGGGCATGCGATCAGACCGCATGTCATTCTAAGGGGGCATTGGGCCCTCATTGGGCACATCCTATGGTCCTACACTGCCGAGACCGTCGATTTTGTCATATTTTGTCAGCCGGCGGGTCAGAGCAGAAACCGCTTGTCCGGGTGGTCCTACCTCCCCATAGTGAAGTCATGGAAAGTCTAGAGCCCAAGTATTCTGGCTTCCAGTTTTTGCTGTCCAACATTTTGACCCTTTTGATCCTATACCTGCCACCTGCCACCTGAATGACCTATTTTCTGACCACCAAGCACTCCAAACTATTCGCGATCCCACTTCCTATCAAAAAAAAAATGGAGGGTCCCTTCTTCTTCGGTCTCGCGGTCTAGCTCCAGCTCCCACCCCGCAGCGCCGAACCGCCGAGGCGCCGCGTGGATGCGGAAGATACGCCGAGCGCAGCAGTTCTTCGGCGTGTGCCTTGGGGCGGCCACGGCGCGGGGTTTGCGGCGCCGGCGCAAACCGGAAGACGCCACGGTACGGGGAAAGGGGGGGGGCGGGGTTTGGCGCAAACCGGCGACTTGGGTTGTGGATGTTTGTTGATGTTTTTGGGGCGTGTAGCCTGTTTTTGGCAGGGCTGATGATCATGAGGGCATTTGTAGGTTTCTGGCTAGTCCAATGGCTGAAGAAGCGCAAGGAAGTGCAAGTAAAGGTTGAGCTTTTTGATGTTTCAAAGACTTTAGTGGATTCCAACCCTGTGGATTTCTGTTGAGCTTTTTGTAGCTTTCTGAACCTGTGGATTCCAACCCTCGCAGTGGCTTCTTCTTCGGCTGAGGGTCTACTATCAGACCACTCAAGAGGTGCCTGAGCTGCAGCCGACCAGTTCCAAAGGCAGTCAAGGACCGTACTCGACGTACTCGACACCGGCTGACCATACTCCGACGGCATTGGGCTTCGGACCATTCGAAGACATCGGAACCAAAAGGTTCAACCCCATCCCCAGACACGACCAGTCTGGGACTGCCACGTTTTCGGACTGCCGCCGAAAGACCCTGAACCCCCCTGGCACCACCCCACCTGGCCGTTTCTCGGTAGTCCGCCAGTCCAGTGAGTCTGGATCCCACCTGACTCCTTGGACAGTGACCTTCGAACCGAACGGGGGACTCAGGAACCCGAAGCAAAGGCCGTTTGTATCGAAGAGCGCTGGAGCGCTTGGACTCGAGCGCTGGTGAGGGGATCCTGGAACGAGAAGACATGAAGCGGCAGCAATGGTCATTCCCTGAGACTGTTGACGAAAGCGTAGACCATCCTGAGGATGCAGGAGGCGGTTTGGTTGCTGAGAACATATCTTTCAGATTCTTTCAGTACTCGAGTTGCAGCCATCAGGCTTTCCCCTATAGGTCTTTGACCCATTGGGGGGGGTTCAGTCTAGGATATCGCAAGTCGTCCGAACTGGATCCCCCCCTTCGGAGGACCATACAGCACCTGACCCAGTCCCGTCGACCAGTCGTCGACTGCTCAGGACGTCCTCTGACGGATTTGCCGGAATGGCTCCTGGCGCGGGTGAGGCGGGGCACGCGCGCGGCGACGGCGGCAGAAGGGCGGCAGTGGCAAAACCGAGTGGTGTTTGGCTGTTTTTTGGGCGGACGGCAGGCACCCACGTGTGGGAGGTTCCTGAAGTGACGTCTACGGGAGTTGCCAAGCGGAAGAAAGGGAGCACTTGCAGAGGGTCTGTGCCGCGAATCACTTGATTCACCAGGAGCTGCTGGACTTGTTGAAGTGAGATGCAAAGATTGATAGACTCGGGCCTTTACAAACCGGAGGGTCCAGGGGAGTGACCTGATTTGATGTTCCTGGCGCAGTCAAGACGTCGATCCAAGCTCTGAACTGAACCATTCTCGGTGGTCGACATGGACACCTCTTTATGACCTCTTTTCGGGGCTATGAATGGACACCCGGGTCCCCGCCGTGGTGCTGGTTGATAGTATTTACCTATTTTGTGGCGAGTCTTTACCCCTTTTCAACTGTCCACTGGGATGTTTGGCTGAACCGCTTCCGCTGACTGTCGGGGGAATCGAGAAGGTCACTCTGATGAACACATGGTTATGGAGACTTGGCCCCTGACCGTGAAATGAACCAAGTAGGGGCCAAGTCAGGGGCCATTACCACCCCCCTACAATTCCAAAGAGGTAGGTGGTGAACTGTTAGATGGACCGACTTTGGCGGAGTCACGAGACCCGGACGCCACACTCGACGGCTTCATGGATGAAGCGCTCCAGAGACGTCCCTGGGTCCGGCGGAGCGAAGAGATGAAGATGTGAAGCGCAATGAAGAACACCAGATGTGCAAGTTAGAGCTAAAGATGTACAAGATGACTACACGATGAAGAGAACATGAAGACAACATGAAGGCAACATGAAGAATTGATGAATACAAGATGAGTACAGGATGAAGACAAGATGAAGACAACATGAAGACAGGATGAAGACAAGATGCAGACAAAATGAAGTCAAGATGACAAAATGAAGCATGAAGACCAGATGAAGACAAAATGAAGACAAGATCACGATGGAGACAAGATCAAGATGAAGACAAAAGGAACAACATGAGGACCAGACGAAGACAATATTAAGACAAGATGAAGACAACATGAAGACAAGATAGAGGAGGACATATAGACAGCATGAAGAGAAGATGAAGACACAATGAATACAACATGAAGATAAGATGAAGGCAAGATGAAGACACGACGAACACAAGATGAAGTCAAGATGAAGACATAATGCAGACAACATGAAGAGAAGATGAAGACAAGATGAACAAGATGACCATTTTTTGCTGGCTGCACATATTTTTTTGAAAAGGGATCCTACACTTCTCGTGCCAATCCAGCCGGCCTCTCCTGTTGGCAGGTCCACCGGTCTTTTTGATGCAGGCAACGTCGGGATTCGACGATGTCGGGGGTGCGGCAAGCGGGTCTGCGAGTCCGTTGGCAAATAGATAAGGTTAGGTAAAGACAGGTTTGATTGGTAGGCCGACTGGTTGATGCGGCTTTTTCACCATCAAGTCTTGCGACCTGTCATCGATTGGATCTCATTGGCCCACCTCTTAGATACCTTGAGGGCGGAGCAGATAGCTTTTTGCAGCCAGGGTGGTGCGGACAACGCAAAACCAGAAACTTCGTAGAGTCTGGCATATGATCTACTGGCATGAACCACCTTTCACACACCATGCACTGCAAGCAAGACTTCAATTTTCACTCATCTTCTTCACAGTCGTCTACCTCTACAAATACTGATACTCCATTATGCATAAATCAATGCATTGATACATGGGATCATTTCATGTATGTCCGGCATGACCTTTGCTGCCTCTCCGGAGCCCCCCAAAGCGAGCCAGGCCCCGGCATTAATCAAGTCCTGGCCAACGAGTATTTGGAAGATAGCGGCATTGGCAGCCACGTCGAGGACTGGTCACAGCTGAGGGTCCCACGTCCTGCCGAGCTTTCGGGGTGGGAAGGTCAGAGTTCCAAGAATTCCTGGGCTGAAAAAAGAGGAGATGGGGAGAATGTCGAAAGCTCCAAGGGTGAATCATGGAAAAACCTGGATCAAGACGTGACGAAGACGCGAAAAGCGCTAGCTAGTGGGTGGGTTAATTGTACGAACGATGTTGTAGGACAGATTCTACCTACCTCACCACTGAAGCGGTTGAGGCCATTTCCGCCACCTCTACGGTGCCACTGATGGCGGAGGTGCCCCCTTCACACCTCAAGGGCCGTTCCGGCCAGGACCCGGCCGCCGGGCCAACCGTGGTGACGCTTTCGCTGCTGCAGCCGGTGGAGCTCACCCTGCAACGCGCCGAAGATGGGAAGCCACGGCCTCGGGACCAGCGAGATCCCGAGGCCAAGGGGACCGCTCATCGGGAGCAGGGGGGCCGATGAGCCGGGGCGTGGGGGTGTCGTGGGGGTGTCGGCGAGCTGGATCTTCTGGTTGAATTCCCAAAGAATTTGTGCCGCTGCTGGAGAGGTCCAAGTTTCACGAGTTGTGCTCCAGGGTGACGGTTCAAACATGTTCAACACCTTGAACAGTTTGTCGCGAGGCGCAGTGGGTAAAGACTTCGCCTGGGAGTTTAGGAGGCGGAAGACTCTTCAATTTCTTTGGTTGGCCACGCTTTGCGTGGAGACCCTCCAATCTTTTCGAGCCTTAGTTGAACTTCCTCCTTTTGCCAGAGGTTGCATATACATCAGCAACTTGAAGAGATTTCTGGGCCCAAAGACATGGTATTGATTGCCCACCCCCCGAAAATGGGTGTATCACTTGCACTAATACCTTATTTTTTTACTTTTTTCTCCTGGACCCGATTTGAGATGCCAGGTTTCCCAATGCCCTGGGTGTGTTTCTTCAACTGCGCTGCCCCTTCGCAACGCGGTCTTTTGCTTGCACCACAAAGGCAGACCACCAACCTTGAATTCTTTTCTTGCAGCATCAGCTCCCTCGCACCCCACGCGTGGCGCCGGCTCTTCGTTCGCTCGTCGTCAGGATTTCATCAAGGTTCTGCTGGAACCTTTGAGTCTGCTGGTTCTCGAGGGCCCCAGCCGCTACAACTTCACGCATGCCATTCGCCAATCGCCCCTCGAGCCAGCGCTTCCTTCCGGGGACTCCGGTCGCGGGCGCGTTGGGCGTCCCGCACCCGCGGTAGACGGCGGTAGCGAGACCGCTCGTGGGGAGGGGGAGGGAGGGTCGGTTTCGCTCCGTGGGGGGCGGAGGGTGGCGGGTGGGTGAGATGTCTTCGGGTCCCAAGCGCTACATCGGAGGAGTGAATGGCGATCTTGATGATTCTTCGAGTGGTGGTGAGAAACCACTCACCAGGGAACTGGTGGCTTTGTGTTCCGGTTAAGCCTTGCAGATCAGTGGGGAACATGTTGTGAACTTCCCGACGGCCTCGCGCTTTCCGTGAGCTCTAAGGAAACAGTCTTGAAAAGACGCCTTCGTCGGACAAGTGGATCACTTGTCGGACACCAAGAATTGCCTAGAACCTGTCAGGACCTCTATTTTGGACCACCAACCGCCCAAAATATGGTCCTTTCCTATATCAAAACAGAGGTCATGTTTGGGTGTGCGACAACCATTTGATCATGACATTCAGGTGGCTCCGCTTGCGGATGCGACATGGATCCTGACCGACATTCGTCCGGGTCGAATTAGGTGTCAGACTTTCTCGAACGCATAAAAACGCATTCTTTGTTGGAACAACATGTGTAACATTTCATGGGGTCCTTGGCAACCACCACTGGGTGTCTACCCTGCCCTGTTAGAAAAAGAACAGTGCATTCGAGTGCCTCCAGTTTGGGCTTTAGATCTTCCATCATTATTTTTTTGCAAGGACCTACCAGCTCTGGTTCTTGCCGGATCGAATACTTCTCGTTTGGCCCAGGAAGCGAGTGCCTTTGCGCGATGGCGGAGTGCTGCGGCGGGAGAAGAGCTTCCGTCGGGTGTCCTTGACCTTCCGAGGCGACCGGAATCCGTTATGTTCTCCGAATCATGACCTACTGCCCTGTGGCACGGGCTGTGGCATGGACTGCCCGCAAGCCGCGCTATGTTCTCCCAAATTCCTGGAGAAAGCACATCCAAGGGATGGGTGAAGAGTACGGGATCGGAAGATTTGAGTTGAACATGGACCGGTTGTGGGAGAGAAGCAACGCCAAAGACGGTCTCTTAAGACCCTTGCAAGGTGCCAGAGAGTTGTAGACCATGAAGGCCAGACAGGTGATGCTCGGATTCGTGAGGATTTCAGGGCTTCGAATTGGACTCCCCTTGCTGTTGAGGTCCAAGTCTTAGACTTTGTGTTATGAGCCTCCAAGCTTGGGTGGCTTGCCCGACCTCAGAGCGTCATAGGTTTGTTTGTGGGTGTTGTTTTGTTTTGTTTTGGTTGGTTGGTTGGTTTGTGTGTTTGTTTGCTTGCTTGCTTGCTTGCTTGGTTGGTTGGTTAGTTGGTTGGTTGGTTGGTTGGTTGGTTTGTTTGTTTGTTTAAGTTTGTTTGTTTGTTTGTTGCTGATGTCACAGGGAGAACATGACAACAAATTGTAGGCCTTTTGCAAGTCCAAGGCAACTCCTTGTTTCCCATGGAAGCGTGCAACCATGTCCACCATGTCCATTGCGAGCACGCATCTTTGGATTCATTTCTAAAGGAGTCGAAACTGTGTGGTTTTGTCCTGTTTTGGCAAGCCCTCCTGCTGGGCCACTGGACTTTTCAGAGCCTTTCTGCGCTTTTTCTGTGCTTGGTCAGGCATCCTGGAACGCCAACGCAGCGCCATTCGTAGCGACCTCCCCGAGGGTTACAGGACCTATTCCGTGCCGCAGCCGGAGCTCGCGCAACAAAAAAAAAGAAGAGCGGAGGGACTTTGATCTGCCCAACGGCCGTGGGTGGAGAGCAACACCCGGATATTTGGACATTGACACGGGTGTGTCTCCAAAAGAATGCTTAAGCATTCCCAGGAAAAGTGGATCACCTGCAAGTCACCCCTTTTTGGGGGATTGGGGACGCCCCACTAAACACTGAACCTGCCGATACAGCAGCCACCTCAGCCAGCAAATGTTCTGAAGTTGAGTTGCAGATCCTGAGCTGAAGTAGATCTATAATATAACTTAACCTTTCTTTTCCAGGGAAACGGCGCGGGGGTCAGAATTGAGGTCCTCATTTGTGGGACCTTCTGTAACAAGGATCAGCTTCCCGACAGACGGTGGCCGAGTCGGAACGGGTTTTTCACAGGTCATTTTCCTTGGAAGAACACCGTTCAGTACCCTTTGATACTACCCTTTCGGTTTTCGACTTCATGTTGGATTTCTGCCCAGGTGCCCGGGTCAGCCCGTCCGCCCTTCCTCAACATCCTCGGCGCCTCGATGGTTTTTTGGGCCGAAAGAGGGGAAACAAAATGCTAATTAGGTGATTCGGAAGAGGTTAAACCTGCTTCTGAATCTAACCCTTTTTTGAAGAACATCCAAGGTGGTTTCTTACAAACCAAATCATGAAACAACACCCAAAGCAAATCAATGCCAGGTTAGATGATTCGGGAGTCATCTGCTGCGCAGTCCGGGTGCCTGAGTCGAGAGGTGAGCACCAGGCTGTGGGTCCTGAGGGGTGAGCACGAGAAGCACCGCACCAGGCTTTGCCAGCGACATGAAGTCGGAAGTTGAGGATATGGGCTTCGTCCATCCGTAAAACAACATGGGAAGTGTCAAGTGGTTGGGAGACTCCCAAATGGCAAGTCGTTCTTGAACACTTATTACTGTTTTGGATTTTGCGGATCGTTGGAACGATGGATCATGAATTGTTTTGTTTCTTGGTAAAGAAACAACCACAAGCAGATATAAGCAGGCCCAGATAGAGATGCAAGGAACATCACAGCATTCTGGAAGCATTTGGCATGTACCACAGCATTCTGGGTCCAAATGGTCGGCTCGCCGAACGTCCGACGGTCGGACGTTTGTTCCCGATCGATTTCCCGTTTGGATTCGATCCGCCACCTGTTTGGTTCGTTGTTCAGAACCTTTGGACTCTCGATCGGATGGCCGCTCGGCCGCCCAGGTAGAGCCCAGTTCCACCGGAGAGTCGGGGAAGCTCAGCCTTTGCACCGGGCGGCGTGGCCGAATCCGATCGGTGGTGTGGAGCTGAACTTCATACGACAATGAATATGAATATGCAGTTCACCCTTCATCCCAGACACGACTAATGGGACCCAGACACCCTTCATATTCACCCTTCATTCGGCACCTACAGATGGAGGGTGAACTTCATACGACCATGAATATGAATCCCAGACACGACCTGTCTGGGACTGGTCTATTTACCCGAGAAACGGGCGTTCGGGCTGGTTGACTGGGGGTTTGTCTGGGGCGGTCGTCCAGCAGTCCCGGACAGGTCGTGTGTCTGGGAATATGATGCTTTTGGACCAGCAGTCACATGTCGGGGTGCGATCCATGGAGGTAGTCGGGGTGCCCATTATCCACTCACTTAGGGACTAAATACCACCCCTGCGACATGTTGAGACGTTGAAAGCCAGGACCAGGCCCAGGATTCGCTGCTCTCCTCAGGTCCCGGGGACGTCGGGCACCGCCTTTGCCCGTGTTTTCGTGGTTTCGGGTTGTGACCGGCTCGGGTCGGGTTCCTGGAGGTGTGGGGCGCTGTGGGGCCTCGGTGTAAGTATTTCTGGCGCCAGGGGATGATTCCAAGGTCACTCAGGTTCCAGATGTTCTAGGTCCTATAGGAATATCAACATATGGACACTCCGACGGCCAGAGAAGGACACCTGCCGTGCTTCATGGCTATGGGTTATGGGTCCTGGCAGCTGCGCGGACTCCAGTTACACCCTGAATGTGTTCACGATGTCATGCGCTGATGATGAGCGATGTCAAGCTAATTGCAATCGTTTTGCTGATGACAATTCCCCACACCCATATATCATATGATAGATAGAGCACATCATGATTATGTTGCTCTTCATTCCTTGCTCAACTCACTCTCACTCACTGTCAAGAGGCCAGGACTAGCAAGGTAGGATGGTTCTAGGGGTCGCCTGTTTCCCTGTAGCAGTGGTTATGCTTCATCCTTGGGTCCATTCGCTCCTGCCATGGGTCCTTCAGCCCGGCGGGTTGGTCCTTCGACCTCGGGTGTGGCTGAGGGGGCCGGAAGTGAACAAGCTCCTTTGCCGAATCTGTCTCTTGGAAGGTCCCGGAGAGGACGGGCCTTCCGTTGATGGTGACAGGGATTGGACGCTTGAAGCGGAGTGGGAGGTGGCTTCAGAGGGTTTCAGAGCCTTTACTTGGCATGGGAACCACACAGGCGCCCTGATACTTTTTTCGTTGGTGAGTTTTTCGACATGTTGAAACCACGAATCCAAAATGAGAATCGACTCAACGAGATCGAAGCTTGCGGATGATTTGGCATGATACTATAGATGGGGGCGTAGTGGCCCATTACCAGTAACACGACGAACTGGTGGGGGTCTCATTTTGGGGAACGTGAATACCGGCGACGAACTGGGAGGTGTTTTATGGTGTTTTTCACTTTTTCGCTTCAGTACACTCCGGAAGATTAACATGGACCCTGAGAATGGCACCCTCAAAGACGGTTTTCTCCACAAACCAAGGGTTTTCAGGGTCTCTGGTACAGTAGGGTACTTTTTTCGTGACCCGGAGAAGGGGTGTGCTCCTTCATGGGACCTCTTCCTACCTCTTCCTACCTCTTCCGGCAGCGTTGCGGTGGAGGACGATCCCTTGATCGCGCCATGCCAATGCAAAGGTTCGATCGAGTGCCCCCCCGACTCGGCGACTCCTTCTTCGTCTTCAGTCGTTCGTGATCGGATCGGCTTCTTTCGTCGGAGACCCTGACGGAAGCCGACATACATGGTGGTACTTGGCATGATCCCAGACACTCCGTGGGACTGGAAGATATGCCGCCCCAGCCAGACCCTTTTGAAGCACCCCAACTGATCGGCAGTCCTATGCCAGTCCCATGGAGTGTCTGGGTATGGTGTCTACATGTCCCTGCCATGCCACATAACCCTCGCAGATCAAAGACATCACATGAAGGCGACGTGGTGACCCTCGCAGTTCACCCCCGATCGTCGGACGGCAAAGAGACACTTTTTTTTCAATCCGAAGGCTACCCCGACAGGGTTTGCTTTTCACTCCGCTTCCGAATCAATGGGAAGACAGTTCTGATCATGGTGCCACTATGAATAGCCTGGGACTTGAAGCATATAAACATTAATACCCTGGTCTTCCTTTACTTCGGTGGTGCCACATCTAGTCGAACGGACTTCTAGGGAGGTGGACAAGCATACCGTGTTGCTTGATCATGCATGATTACAGCAATTCTCCACTATATACATGAACTTATGAGCCAAGGAGGACTGCAACTCAGCTGCAGTTCGCACTCAGCTCGAGCCAGAGGCACCCCCCCCACTGGGGTTCTCAGAAACCTCAGTGTGACTGGCCGAGATGGGAGAAGTTGATCATGCGAAGCATTCTTCAGCCCTTCGCAGAAAGCCTGTAGCCGAAGCACAATCCTGTAAGGCTGGTTTTGAAGGTAATTCTTTGTTGGCACGACTGAACAAAGGATTTCCCATTTATTGTGATGTGGACAAGGTGTGCGGGAAGAGCAATCATAACTGGGATTCCTCAGCTCCAAGTGACTCGCCATAAGGACGACCACGTCGCGCATCCTCCCCAACAGATGTGGGTGTGTACAAGAT
>CAXAMN010021718.1:973876-985953 GCA_963970005.1 Durusdinium trenchii
TGACTGAGTGACTGAGTGACTGAGTGACTGAGTGACTGAGTGACTGAGTGACTGAGTGAGTGAGTGAGTGAGTGAGTTTTTCGACTCACAGCAGTAGTTGTGGTCAATAGCACAACCTCCACACACACACACACACACATGTGTCCGCTTCAAACTTTCACCAGTCTTGACCCAGACCCCCCCATCCTCCATCGCCTTCCGCCTTCCCGCAGCGCCTCCATCTCCGGTCCTCATCGGATCGCTCAGCTCCGGCTCCGGCTCAGCCGTTTTCACCTCTTCAGGTACGTGCACTTGGGATGCCTCCGTCATTGGATCCGGGGCCGCCTCAACCTCGCGGATCGTCCCTTGGGCTCCTACTTCTATAGGCGCGCTTCGGCACCCGAACTCAAGCGGGGACAACGGGCCGAACTCCACCGGGGAAGAGCCACGAAGACGGGTGGCTTTGGGTCGATTGGAAGGTGGTCATGCAGATGACCTCAAACACTTGGAACAAGAAAGACAACCACGATGACGTCTTTTTTTCCTGCTTGGAGGTGCGAAAGAAACAAATGACATGGCCGTTGATATGAGAGGATCCGAGTACATAGGTATAATACGGTATACTGTATAACATGTTGATCTCATTTTAGCGGCGGGGGCCTACGAGACACGTGGGGCCGGCTCGATTTCAGCTCCACATCTATGCTTCGGTATGCCTGCTGGGTCGAAGCCTTCTTGGTCTTCGTTTGGAGGAAGTCGGTGATCGATCTGGGACCATCCCAGGTCTGGGCGATTCCTGCGGATCCGGTAGGTGATTTGAGGTCGGTTCCCTTCACTCGGTCAATCCCCGGACCATAGTCCCCATTGGGTCGATCCGTTGGGGGGCCGATCCTCCAGTTCAGTCAGGTGTGGATGATGGCTACGGCATGCTACGGCTATGGTGATCTAGAATGGATCTTGGAGTTCGATGGCATTCATGGTTAGAGCCCGACATCCCGAGTCCACCATCCATTGACGGTTTGAGGGATTTTAGACTACAAAGCAGGGTCTTCTCGTTCCAGTCTTTCGTCCTTTGGGAACAATGCACTGGCTCCTTTAACGCTGCTGAACAAAGGCTGACCATCCATTCCTGTCGCGGTTCCGCCTCCGCAGCTGTTTGGGCTTCTTTTTGGGCGTCCAGGCCGCCCCGATCCCGAAAAAGATCCAGCGAAGCGGCACAAAAAACTAACTCAGCATGTGGCAGGCAGGGTTGAAGCAGATGGAGGACTCTCGGTTGGCCAGAAATTCGGGTGTGGCTCCAAATGGATTGGGCACCATCGGTGGATTTTGGGGTTTGGGCCGCGAGATTTCAAACATGTTGGCATGACTTGGGATGACTTTGGATGCTTGTTGTGGATGCTCCCCAGTGCATGTGGTTACGCAAGCTAGATACCCTTCAATGACCGACCCGTCTGCATGTAGGTTTACACACATTCACCCTCAGTTTTTTTCCAAGAGTTCGTGACCCACACAGCTCTTCAACTGTGCTGCAACATCCTGAATCATCTGGCTAGCATCGTCTGATCGGTTTAGGATCGCGGCTGATTTTGGTGTTCTTCTCACCTCCGATCCGCAAAGACCGGTGAGGGTGCTGATTGGTGGGTCTTCGTGGTTGGTATGGGTGTGCATTAGAATAGGGACACCTCTCAAAGACTCCCTGGAAGGAACGGAACAAAACGTGTCCCGTGACAGAACAAGAAGTCACACCCAGCTGTGGACCGCGATCGAGATCTCCAAGACGCAGGCGGAGCTGCAAAATCCACCCAAAAGTCTGGGTACTACCCGGAAAGCATTCCCAATTCCAATCGACCCATTGAGCTGATTTTTGGGTGAAGCGATGGAGCTTTGGTTGCAGTGAACGTTTTATCTACTCCAGAACAAGTCGATCCAACATGGATCAGCCAAAGTCGGTCACCCTTGTTGAGGTGAACCATGGTGAAACACGGCTCCAAAACCGCAGTTCTACGCACGTGCGGGTTGGAGAGTTCGGTCGTTCTACCCATGGGTGAAGCTTTTTCTGCTCCAAAACGAAACGGCTCCAGGGTCCGATTCTTCGGCGGATTCGGTACCGTTCACAGCGAACGATGGACCTGACCGTCTGTTTGCTGAAGTCTCCCGCGGTGGTCTCTGGGACGACCGAGGATAGGTTGCGCCTCCAGATGCTCACGGCCACTCGACCTTACGATCTTTGGACCTCCATGAGGTGTATGGCCACTCGACATCACTCGGCCATCGACCCGGCGAACCCGGACGACCGCGCGGACGCGCGCGCGCGCGCGGACGGACGGGCGTTGGTGGGCGTTGGTGGCCATTTCACACGAAGAACTGGAAACGACGCGGCGAGGAGGCATTTTCTTTGTTCCCGTGGGTGTCCAGTTCGCCCAATTGATCCAACTCCTCCAAATTTGATTTTGTGTGGAATGTGTACCTTTTTGGAGGTTTCCAGATAGGTGTACATGTATCATGGGCCACCGCATTTCATTGCTAAGATGTTGCATGATCCCCCTTCAGCAAGCACTGTCGACCAGATGCCAGCTTTCTTGAGTCAAATTTAGTGCACCAAAGTGTTCCTGTGGTTTTTGACCCTAAACCCTATAGGCCCTACACCCTGGTAGGTTGACCATGGACATGGTACGTTTGATGTCGTCTGTTCGGCTGCTTCCCGGCTGTCGGGCGTCCTCGCCATCTGACACAGATAAATGTCCATCCAGAGCATCCACGGAGCCCCCCGAGTCTTGTTGTGCGGGGGCGGACACTTCCGGGAGTCCTTTGTGCGTTCGTCCCCCGCTATCTTTGGAAGTCCCGTCAGACGTCCGCCAAAACGGATCAACATGACATAAGTATACGTGATGGGACTTGGGCACTTGGGAGGCAACATGGAGGACAACTGGCCAAGCTGCCCCACACGGGGTCTGGTAGTTTGTGTCTGCTGCGCCTTGGCGAACCCAGAAAATCCCAGCAAACCATAGATCCCAGGTAGTTCACCATGGATCCCAGGAGCTTCATTTGGGTATGATGATCTATGATGCTCGTCTTTGGAACCACTGGTCACCCCACGCCTGGGACCTGCCTCTCCCCACCCCCCCAAGCGTCGCCACGTCACCCACCGTCCGAGGCCATCCTGAGCGCCTTCGGACTCGCTGCTGCAGCGCCTGGGCATCGAAGGGGGAACAAACATCGACGAGCGCCAGGAGAGGCATGGTGAGCCAGGACACCCTATGAGAATACAGACACCTTCTTACTGTTTTTTTTTTGGGGGGGGGTCCTGGCAGGTGTTTTTCTAGTATTTTTAAGCTGATACAAGCTGCTGCAAAACAAGTGGGACGCACCTTCTGAGCACCAATGGCACGTCTTCCCGTCGAAACGACGCCAGGAAGGCTGATACTGCACAGACCAAAGGGGCCGTTCAGTCGAAATCCAGATGATAGCTTTGTGAGCAAGAAGCTACTAGCAACAGGGGCATCACTACTAGTGGCAAGTGCATTGCTGCTAGTAACAAGGGCATCACTACTAGCAAGAAGAAGCTTGCACCGCTACTAGTAACAAGGGCATTACTACTAGTAACAAGAGAAGCTACTAGTTACAAGGGCATCGCTACTAGTAGCTTCTTGTTACTAGTAGTCACATACAACATTTTTTTCCAAATCCGCGAGCAAACTTCGGGTTGCGACTTTGCTTTTGTCACAGGGTGTTGCACTTACTGTACCCACCATCCTGGGGCAAAAGGACTGGGTCATGAGGGGCAGCAAGTGTTGTGGTTTTGCTTTTGTCCGAGATGCGCTTCTTCATGTTTTTTTTGATATGTTTATCATCGTTTCTGGCTGGGTAACTCAACAAAAAACAGCCATCCGCCGGTTTCGGGAAGAGCCAGTGCCAGCCACTGGCAAGGACACCATTCTGTATTTACATGTCTTTACCGCAAGAAGCACAGTTCCAACAAAAACTCTTGGCTGAGAAAAGCACCACGACAGGTCTGCTACCCGTTGCTTTGGCTGGGGATGCTGGCGGTGTGCTTCACCAAGAACAGCCAGCTTTATGCGGCGCCCTTGGTGGTCTTGGCGGTCTTGGGCACCGTCTATGGCTGTGGGCTCTTGTCCATCTATGCGGCTTGGTCGATCCAATCATGGCGCAGCTAGCGCTGCTTGGGGGTGATTGAAACGGGGAGACCTGACACAGCTTGAAACTTGCTTAGGGGAAACACACGCAGCCCATGGACTGTGAGCCGTGGGGTGGGATGGAAAGGTATCGTGGCGTGGCGAAATCCAGCTTCCTTCGCTTCTTCAGAGTCTGAAACAGGGGGAAAGACGGTGGACCCTGTTGATATTGGACTTTTGGGTCGACCCATCCTGCTTTCCGGGTGGATATTTCAAGCCCTACTACTACTACTGCGGGTCCAAGGACTCCTGAAATGTTTGCAATTTTCAGGTTCCAAGTGACCTGCGAGGGTTCCATGTATTTGACAATTGACGTGATCACCCTCTGGATGTTGTCGGTGCGTGTCCTTCTTCCAAATCGAGCCACTCGGGCCATCCAACTCGGCCCAGAATCCAACTGGTCACCAGGTCACCCCTCAGTGCCCACCAAGCCACAAAGACGACGGGTGTGCCCACCATCGCCCCTGATCTGTTTGGGTCCGAGAGTAAGACCACTTGGACGGGACCGAAAAACACATATCATTTCGATTCGTGCACATGGGAAGATTCGGAAGATCCTTGACATCTTAAACTGTTCTGCCAAGGAAAACAGCATGGTAAGGGATGTTCATGAGTTTAAAGCAGATGACCCCGCAGGATGGCAGAACTTTCAAGCGAGGGACTTCCTTCGTCTTCTTCTTTGCTCTTCTTCTTCTTCTTATTATTATTTTTCTTCTTCTTGCTCTTCTTCTTCTCCCACTTTCGGTGCTTGCATCTCGCCCTGAGGTGGTGCACGCACACCTCGGGGTGCCCTTCTCCGACTTGGCCACAGCCCTGGGCGTCCTGATCGCCTGCGTCATTGCGGTGACCATAGCCCAGCGACGCTCCGTGTGGCGCTAACACCGGTTTTCGGGAGGTGTTTTGCTACACCAGCGAGAGGGGTGACGATGATCACTAAGGTTCCAGGTTGTTCTGGTGGAAGCAGGGGGGAACCCATCTGTTCTCCACAAGCTCCATGGAGGCGAAAGGTCGGTAGGGCCGTTAGATGAAGTCCCTCTGAGCTAGTTTAAAGACCATCCAGAAAAAGGGGAGTTCTCTTACTGGCATGACCAGATCGATAGCCGCAGCGCTGAAGGATGAAGATCACAGCGCGGTCTGAAGCCACAAAGCTGGAGGAAATGCAAGAACACATGAAAACCCTCCAAAGAAGGTGGCATGCAAAGAGACACACATTCTAGTTCTATGGGCGAACCCCCCACAGGTAGGCCGAGACATGTAACCAGTTTCTTCATGTTTTTGCAGATATGTCTGGCCCCATGAGCGGTGCAAACACTCTTGGCTGCATCGTTTTCCCTTTTGCGGGTCCACGGGGTGTGACGCTCTCAGTCTGGCGATGGCCGACCCGTTGGGGCCAGTCTCCAGGATCCGAGATCGACCGAGCAAAAGCTGGGTGAAACGCCAACATCCAACAGGTGGGAAAAGGATTATGGTTAATTTATATATTGTATATATATATATATCTGGACCATCCAAGGGGTGCCCTGTTTGGAAGCCTATAGGTAGTGTGGGGTAGTCCATTGGACACCCCTTGGATGGTCCTGGTATATATATATATAATATTTCTATTTTTTCCAAGGACACGGAGGGAATCGCTTCGTTTTTGGGAGAAGTGAAGCATGCGAAACTCCTGTTCAGGACAGCTGGAAGAGGTGCGAAGCGTGCGAAGCAAGCAGGATGCCTTGCTTCATGGAAGCCGTTCAAGTCGTTTGCTTGCGCAATGGAAGCATACAGTGACGCCGATCCTTATCCTGTCTTGTCTCTTGCAGTTTCGATGGCCAACTGCCCTTCTTTATGCCGCTTGGGATCAAAGGGTCTCGGGGAGGTGCAGTGCTGCATTGGGCTATTTTGGAGAAGAACAGATTCGACCTCAGGTGCTTTTACATAGCCATCGCTATTAGCTTCGCTGGCCATTGCTATTAGGGTGGAGGCCATCGCTCTTAGGTGCTTATAGATACTGTATATATACCGGTATACCTCTGAATGTCGGATCCTGGGTGGACTAGTTTGGTGTAGAAGCTGGAGAGCAGCTTGTCGTCCCAGATCAGGTTGAACGCCCTCCAAGGTAGATAGGAAAATCAAGAGTCTTGGGGAGTGGATACCCTTTTTGTTGACTCATCGATCTAAGACCAAAAGTTGAGTTTTGCTGAGCAGTGTTCCTTTTTGTGTTTGGGTCGATTTTAAATCAAAGCTGTGAAGAACTCTTCCTCCCAATTCCGCTCCTTTTGAACTCAAATGTTTGGAATCTTGATTCACAACCTCCCCAGACATGGATTGACAAAACCTTTGAGCACTTGATTCAATAAGCAGTCGTGTGTGTTCAGTGGACATAT
This sequence comes from Durusdinium trenchii, assembly GCA_963970005.1. Classification (NCBI taxonomy): domain Eukaryota; class Dinophyceae; order Suessiales; family Symbiodiniaceae; genus Durusdinium; species Durusdinium trenchii. The sequence goes on from CAXAMN010021718.1 coordinate 980,418, forward strand.
GTGCATCATTATGCATCCCCTTATCGCATCCCCTTCTGTCAGGCCACTGCTGTGGTCTTGGTCCAGAAGCTCTTCCGGCTTGGTCTCTTAAAGCTCTGCTGGGCAGGTCAGCACCGTGCGACGTGCGACGCGCACGGGTTTTCGGTTCGTTGGGCGGAACGGGTGTCCGGTGGGATGATGTTCGTCTGAGAGATTCGGGGCACTCCAGCCAACCTCATGTCGTCTCGTCGCACCTACAAGTATGGAGCAGTTTGATCCGGATCCCTTACTCTTTTTGTCCGACGTGGTGTGTGCGCTGCGGTGAAGCGTCCAGGTTGCCCCCGAGCGGACCAGCCCATGCGCGTGCTGCTGTCGGGAGATTCGTTCCCACCGAAGTTGGATGGTGTCCAGAACTTTGCGCGAAACACCATCCAGGCCAGGCTGCATGTGTTTTGGGACGAAGGGTACTCAGTAAGTATAGTGTAGTATCTCTTGCTTTGGTCCACCCAACAAAGAGGTTTCCAATGATCTCTATGTGTTTTGGGATTGCTATCGACAGTGTTTTCGCCCAATGGTTCTTGAACTCTCGAAAAACGAACACCAACCTGCTGGAATTGTTTATTTTTTGTGCGGCGATGGTCCGGAGTGGATGTGTATGGCCATTTTGGAGTTGTATAACTTATGTTACATGATGGAAAGCCATGAGGGCCACTTCAAACGGCCTTGAACATTGAGCCAAAAGCCCTTGAGAGACAAACTGTTGGACAGGGCAATTTCTGCTTGTTAGATCTTGGGGACCGCCATATTAGCCGATCAGTTACGGATGATTTTGGAGTCAAAAAAAGAACATAGTTATAATATGCATATTATCATATAATAATTTAGTATGGGAAAGTAACTATTATAGAAGATATTAAAACATATCAAATAGAAGGCTGCATATTCCTCCCGTAGCCGGGTTCCGGGACAAATAGAAGACATATCTCAAGATAAGGGGTCCCACATCCAAGTCTTCAAATAGAAGAACACATTTTTGGCGCAAAATACACATGAGCCCGCTTCGTCTTGTTTCTCACTCACACTCTCTCTCTCTCTCTTTTTTTTTCTCTCTCTCTCTCTCTCTCTCCCTGCGGGAGAAGAGAAACGCAAAATAGATACTCCCGCAATCATTTTCGTGGCTGCTCAAGTATTGTTCCGGCAGCTGCCTTCCCTTCCCTTCTGGCTCCTTCCCCTTCCCTTCTCCCTTCCCCTTTCTCCCTTTCCCTTTCTCCCTTTCCCCACACTTCCCTGCTCTTCTTTTACTCTTCTTTGCCTCTTCTATTTGAAGTGGCTCGGGGTTTGGCCTCTCTTGATTTTCGTCAACGTTGTGCCCGGGACTTTCTTTTCCACCTGGCACACTTCTATTTGAAACCCTCCCGGCGGCACATTTCCATACCCTTCAAAAAGAAGATTGGCACAAACAATTTCTTCTATAATGGATGTGCATACAATACATACATACATTCCATCATATTCCATACTTGGAGTGTCTGGTTCATAACCCCAGGCGTTGCAGAAAGGGATCCCATTCGTTTGAACATGCTCCGGGGTGGTGGCCACAGATCGGGGCAGCTCGCATCGGGGGGTCGTGCGAGCACACCAGGTGGACCAGGATGGGCGCCCCATTTTGGAGCTTTCAGACTGCAATGCAAGGTCAACCAATTTGTTTACTCTCCCCGGAACTTGGAAGTGGATGGCACCACCTGTTTGTAGTGGATTTCATGGTCTTCTAAGGGGCCATTCTCCACTTCCATGTTAGTTTCAGGGAGTGTAATGGTGATTGAAGGCTAGGAATGTACTCTTGTCATCTCTTGTCTTAATACTACTACCTCCGCTGCAAAAAGGCTGGCTCGCAAGAGTCGCAAGACCCTGACATCACATCGAGAGTTCACAAAAAGTTCGCTCGCCCAGCACTCGCCCAGCACTCTGCAGCACTCTGCAGCCTTCCTCTGACTCAGGCCTTGGTTCGTGACGGACACCAGGTGCACGTCTTCTGCAGCAACGGCACGAGCACGACGCATTTGGCTCCCGAAAGCTTCGGCGCTACCGTGACGCGGGGGCCCGGGGTGGAAGTGCAGCCGAGGCTTGGCAGACGAAGTGGCTTTGCAGGATGCGAACTGAGCAACGACCTAAAGGGTTTGTGCGCAAATCTGGATGTGAGAGGAACCATTTCATTGAAATCATCCAACCTGCCAGCACCACGGATTTCGGGTGTAGCCTCTTAGAGTGCATTCACCACCCCGACTGGGGGTCCAGGTGTAAAGCGACAAAAAGCTTTTGGCCATTGCTCGATCGGATCCCACTGATCCCTGGAACATGTTCCAGCGGTTAGCTGCTAGGCCCGGCCCGGCCCAGCGGCTGAGTGCATGACAATGGCAGACCGGGTGACATGTTGAGGGGGGGGGGCAGCTTCACGCCTTTTAGGCGGTGTTTCTTGAAAAAGCATGTGGGGCTCGCCGTTGCCCAGGAAGCACAAGATCACCTTGCAGCTTGGCGCGGTTATTTTTTCGGGGTCGGCCGGGAGGGATCGGGTGGGTGAACAAAGCAGCAAGTCACATCTCCATTCCGGGAGGCTAAAGGCCATCAACTGTATTTAGATTACCGCAGACATTTCAGGTGTGCCAGTATGGCCATACAAGTGGTGGCTTGGGGTGCTTTTCCATCTAATTCATTAGGGCCATCGATCGGCTCCATGCCACCCGATGCGGCACCTCCCAGGCCCTCGCCGCACTTCGTGCTCTCCTTGATGCGCTCCTCGGTCCTCGATGGGACCGGTGTTTGTTGGAGAACGCCAGGGAGTGAAAAAGAGGGAGTCCAATGATATTGGATTTTATATGTTTTTTTTTTTTTTTTTTTAAATTAATTGTTATATAATCTGATATTTATGTGTACATTGATTGAAGTGTATTCTTAATTCATTATTCTTAATTCATTGTAATTTAGTTAATAGATGTTTAAGGAAGCTCCCTTGGCCCAACGGCTTTTGGTCAGTTTGGTCGTGCATTTTTCCTTCTGTTTAAGATAGGGGGTCGCCCTATTTCAAGACTGGCCTTATGCATTGAAATGCTGAGCCTCCTGAGTTACAAACTGTTCCCGGATTGCCCAGCTTCGGACAAGGCCATGTAAGACAGTTGGTAGAGGAAAATAGTCTTTGATGGGACCATTGTCAGGGTCTATGTTAGTTTTCGGGAGTGTATTAGAACCTGCCAACATGCAGAAAGAAGCTGGGCTCGGTTCCGGGTCTTTTTCCTTGAGATTCCATGCATGCCTGAAGTGCTTGCATCGAAGTGCGCAACGAACGTTTTGGGTGTCAACTATGTGAACCACCTGATCTGTTCGGGGGAAAAGCACCGAGATTTCGATTGAGCATTGCCTGGACATGAGCTCCCAAAACGTCGTTTTCGTCGAGGAAACGTTCTTTTTTTTTCTGGTGAACGGAAACCGAATCACGCCTTGCGTGAGTGAGCTCGAGGCTTTCGCCCTCATGTGATCCAGTTCTTTGATTTTACACCGTGCGCCTTGGAGTCTGACCGACCTCCGAAGAGATCCACCGACCTTCCACAAGTAGTTCATCGCTAGACGGAAGCGGAATATAGACGAATCGAGTGGCTGTCACCATGACAGGCACGTGAGAGGAGAGGATGGACCAACCAACGTGAGGGGCTGTGAGGAAAAAAGCGAGGTCCAGTTCTTTTGGAAGAGAAACACTCTCACCACACCTTTGATCTCCAGCGAACTGCGACCCTCGACCCTCGGCTTTGGGGGGGGTTTCTAAACTGATCATCCCTCCCGATTTCATAGCTTGGGACTGTGAGAGGCAATCTCAGGTTGCCAAGTTGGGCATGTCACGTCAACTGGCCGTGCTGTCGCATGCTGACCGGTTGTAAACAGGGAGCTTCACTGTGAGAAGCTGTGAAGGGAGCGTTTGGGCAGAAACAACTCCACCCTAAGGGTCCAAAGACCAGACCATCCGATTCGGATGGTCCACTGCGCCAGGGTCGCTTGGTTTTCACTAGCTTTCGCCAATACCATCGGTCACACCAGCCGGTCACACTGAGAAACCAGTCAGTGGCTTCTGGGAGAAAGGGATGAGGGGCCAGAATGGGCCAGAAGGTTCTTTGGTTTGAAGGTTTCAAGTGTTTCTGTGTGTCTAAATCAGCCACTTCTCCAATCTGTTTCATATATACCTTTTTTTCTGTAGGTCGACCAAGCTATCCGGGTCTTTACATGTTTTGCCTAACACATCCCCAAGAGAAGTTCATCTCCCTCCGTTTGTAAACCTCTTCCTTATCACTCAGCGCTCTTCGGTAGGGCTCGTCCACACCCTTTTTTCGCGCGCTGTTGAATGGCAGAGGAATCGGTGGTGAGTTCCATGTGGACCCTTCGACATGTGTCAAACATTTACCTCGACCCCAAGTGATGTACTAGTTGAAACCTTTTGAAACTATCAAGCACTGACAAATAAATGATCTTTTCCTACCAACAAAGAAGTGACGTCTTGTGGCTGGGTTTCAGGGGTCCATGGTGACCATGGCAGCCCAGCCTTTTTTCGTGGCTCTGGCAGCCTTTTTTTGTGCGATTTAGGTGCCTTCTTTGTGGTGCCCTTCCTCTGGTGGCTGGGCATCCCGTTGATCATCTCTCACCATTCACGGATCGACTTGTACGCCACCTATGTCCCTGGCTTCATCGGTGTCTCGACTCGAAGAAGGGGGCTGCCACGGCTGATACACACACACAGCCAGACATGGATTGCAAAACCACTTCGGATGGGGGTTTGAAAGATCATGTTAAGAGTCTACATGGCAGAAGTGGAGCCTAGCACAGTTGCGTAGCACAGTTTTGGGACCTCCTGAAACCGATGTGGCAGCCGATGTGGCAGCCGTCTCTGAGGTGACTACGCGCCACAAGTGATCCGAGCGGTTTGCGAGGTGATGTTCCCCTTGGTGACGGGGCATCTGTTGATCGACGGCTCTCAGCCGCTTGGGATGAAGACCAAGAGAAGACTAATTTTTTTGGGGGGCGGTGTTTTTGGAGCATCCTGAATCAGGTTCTACTCCATGTCTCCTGATACTCGTATCCACCAAGGTTGCCCTATAGGCTTTTTAACCACCAAGAATAGCCTGAAGCCCTCACAATCATTGTATTACAACGGATTTTACACTACACCAGGTCAGATCAACCAATTTTTTAGACATTGGAAGCAGCTCGCTTCGATTTTTTTGCACGTCGCTCTCTTGAACGAACCACGTCGCTCTCTTCGTCCACGGTCTCGTCACGCGCGTCGCGTGGCAACACGCGCGCGCGCGCCCGTGGTGACGCGGGTTCGGTAACGGCGGGACCGGTGAAGCGGACTGGGGTGTGAAGTGAGGGCTGAGAAACCTGTTTTCACTCGATCTTTCGCGGTCGCATCATCATCATCATCATCATCATCATCATCATCATCATCATCATCATCATCATCATCATCATCATCATCATCATCATCATCATCATCATCATCATCATCATCATCATCATC
>CAXAMN010021718.1:985963-1015425 GCA_963970005.1 Durusdinium trenchii
TCATCATCATCATCATCATCATCATCATCATCATCATCATCATCATCTCTTTTTCTTTCCATACGATCCATACGCTCATCGGTGATGAAGGCGTGGATCCTGGTGATCCGCCTGGGCTCCGTAGAGCCTTCCAGCTCAATCAGCTTTTAGCTGAAGGTCTGGTCAAGCAGTCTGGCAAGGTGCTCCCTTGCCCTGACCGGCTGGCTTGACCTCAAGGCCAGGTGCAAAATGCCAAATTGACCTCAGGCTTCACCGAACCTCGTGGCAGGCTCGGAACCCTCGGGCCTCCAGGGCAGGGCATGTGGATTGAGCTCGGTCATGTAGTCCACGTAGTAGTCCACGGTGATTCCTCCAAGAAGCAAAAGAAGGAGGCCTGCCCTGGCTGGGGACTTGGGACCCCAGCTAGCTCGTGCTGCAGGTGCAAGGACCTGGGAGGCTGTTCTCGATGGCCTGGATCGTTGTCTTCTCAAGGAGGAGGAATCCTGGTAGTTCTCAAAGTTCCAGAGGAGAAACAGGTAAAACACCTGAAGGAAGAGAACCACAGCCAGGATGACCGCACCAGCCTCAGGAACAGTCACGCAGTGTTGCCTTTGAGATAGTCCTCCAGGAAGCGTGATGTAGTGCCGGTTGAGGAGGATCTCCAAAACCGAGGTGGTCAGGTTCTCCCGCATGACCATGGGCGTGGGGGGTCCGCACCAGCCCGTACCTATTGAAGGTATAGGGCCTGAGAGCTAGTGGCCCTTATCATCATCATCATCATCATCATCATCATCATCACAGCCGATTTCCATGCGTTGGAAGGGTCGAAACGACAAGAGAGCTTACATGTCTCTTTGTTTGGGGGGGGCTCTCGCGAGAGTTGCGGTGACGTGCATCTTCTGGCCGTTCCTCGTTCGTTTCTTCAGCAAGTCTCGTGGCTCAGGAAGGACCAATCCTGGTTCCAGGGACATCCCAATCTGCGCTTCTGGTCCACAGGACGCGGCCCGCTTCCACCGATCCGAAAGGGGCTTCCAGAGGCTGCGCTTATCCGGGTAGGTCGGATCGTCGCAAGCTGAGAGTGGGAGTTTTGTTCAAGGGAGTTCGAGGTTGATCCAATGCTCCTTCGGTTTGATATATTCAAGTCTTTGTAGTGACTAATCAAATCTGGAGGTTTTCCATCTGATTTTAACCTCGGATTCCTGTCCACAATCTTGCGGCTTGGTAAAAAACCAGACTCATCGGACATGAATGTGGGTAACGCTTTGATGTGGGTAACTTTTGAGCCCAGAAATCGAGCTCATCAAACCATTGAGGTTGCTCGCGATTTCGAACATTCAGAATTCCCATGCCTGACATGGGGGAGACACGGCTTGAAAAGAAACTTAAGCGGGGACTCTACTAGTAAGATTGGAATTAACGTATATTCTTTGATCCGTGCAGTTTTGAAATGCTTTTGACCAGAGTGACCTAGCTTGTCTCGAAGCCCTGGCAGTGGCCTAACGTGCCATGGCTCACTCAGCAACAGAATCAAACCAACTCTCATGTTTTGTTTGGCCCTGGCAGTGGCCACTGCTGCCTTTGCAAACCTACTTCCTACATCTTGCTCACCAAAGCTCTGGCCCAACCTGACCCATTCTCCCCCCTTCCACCAGCGGTGAAAAGAGCGCTGCCAAACCCACCAGGATGCGATTTGAACTTCTTCCATCCCTCGAAAGCGAAGCCAACCAGCCGTGAGCTTTGCAGCAACCACCGGCCTGATCTGCCTCTGGTAGTCTTTGTGGGAAGGCTTTCACCAGAGAAGCAGGTGGTTGCTGCGTGGATGGGGGGCATGACTCGCCTTTCCTTGAAGGGCGGTTCTCGACGTCATAGTCGGTGAACAATCATATGTTTGCTCGAATCGCTCCACATGCATCCCTGTTGCCATTAAGTCAATATATGTCAATATATATAATATATATGTCTATGAGAGCAGTTTGGGCCAAACTCGATCAAAGATTTCTGCAATTGTTCAGTGTCTTTTGGCAGTTGTTTTGACTGGTACTTAGTAGGGAATAGGGGAATGAGCCCCCGATAGAGATTCCATTGGATCCATTCCCTCATTTCCTACTAAGCACAAGTCGGTCTTTTGATGGAGGGGCAAATGATTACAAAGCTGGAAAGTCTAGGCCGAGCTGCGATGGGGGGGGTTGACTGCAAAATCCACCCATGTATTCCATCCAGCGGTTCACAGCAGATCTTTTTGATCTTGGCTGTTGAGGCGGAATATCATAGTCATTGTTATTACACTATTTGGCGGAATACCATCTCAATATCTCGTGCTCGAATCTCGTGGCCTTTCCCATCGTTTCAAGCTTTGGCCCTTTTGTTCCAGGTGGACAAGTTGGTGGATTTGGTGAAAGTCACCAATCCACCCGGCGAACGGGAGCTCTGCCGCTTCGCCATCATCGGAAACGGGGATAGCTGGGAATCGATCCATGCGGAGATCGGCGAGCGGCCGGATGTCTACATGCCCGGCGCAGTGGTAGGGGAGGAGAAGTTGGGCAAGAACGTGGTGTTGGTGTTGGGTGAGAATTCCCAAAACACGACGGGACTAATGGGACTGCCAGGACGGACTGCCGCATATATGCCAGAGCCCCCCTGGCACCAATGTATACCAGTCCCATCTGTCGTGTTTGGGGATTGGCACAGTCCTTCCTCTGACGTGCTTCGCCCTTGACCTTCGTTCCGCCTTCAGAAATCCGGCCACGGTGGCCGGACGAATTTGCTTCGTTCCTGTGGTGTCTTCGCCACGGAGACCCTGTATCGCCTGGGGGAGTGGGGGGGAGATTGAAGTGAAGTTTTGTGGGAAACTCGCTAACAGGAGCCTCTTCCAATGTTAGCCATCTATGTAGTTCAAAATACTGCATACAGTACTTGGCCTCTGTTCCAAAGTGGAAATTCAGGTGTTCAATTCGTTGGTTATTGGGGTGCTCGAGCTGGGCTTGATGAATATAGGGAGGTTGGCTGCTCAGCTGCCGACGTCTCTCTTCAACCCGTCCCAGTTGGCCGCGAGGAGCTGGCGAGCGCGGTGGCCTCGGCAGACATCTTCTTCTCGCCCACGGTGACTTGGTCGTCAAGCAGGACTCGGTCGTCAAGCTGGGACGCCATGATCACGAATGGGAAAACACAGTGAATGGGACTGGAGATAAACATATACCCTGAGAGTCAATAGGGGAAAGAGAACTTCCTTTACTTCAGCCGGTCAAAATATACACTCCGGAATACTCGTTTTCCTCGCAACGGAATCCTTTGGAGTGGTGGAAACACCGACCTTCGGCGAGAAATTCGCTTCTGGACCGTCGCCCAGCCGACCTGGACCACCGTCGCCCTTCACATCGGTTGAAGAGCCCTAGTTCGGCTATCCTATACTATACCCCAGAACACTCCATGGGACTGGTATATTTACCGATCAGTTGGGGTGGTTTTGGAGGTCAATGTAGGCATATATGGCAGTCCCATGGAGTGTCTGGGATAGGTACCCCTGTAGGGTCCTATTTACGGTCACTGAACCTCTGTAGGTCCCTTAGACCCATTGGCGGACGCGGCAGACGCGGACGCGGCGCGGCGCGACGCATCATGCAGGTCACTGGGACGTTGGACTTGGTCTTCATCGAGTCGCAGGCGGCGGGCTTGGCAGTGGTCGGCCCCCGCGCGGTGGCGGTGCCCTTGGAACCTTAGTGGCAGGGACTGGTGGGACAGGTGGGAGGATCTTTCTGGGGGGTGATGGGTGCTTTTTTTGGGATGAGATTGGAGGGTGGTAAAGGCAGGTGAGGAAGGCAAGCAAGTACACTGACATGTAGCTGAGTAGCTGAGAGCAACCCCCAGGAAGGAGCCCAGGTGTTGTCCCCCCCCCCAAAACTTGATATATGGCCTGTTACCCAATATAAGGAAAGGGTGTGTCCTGGGAGCGCGCACAGATGCACCAATTTGGCAAAGCATCACAGATGCGCTCATGCATGGCGCTACTGCGTGGCGCTACTGCGCATGTTTTAGAGTGAACACCGGGCGACTGGTGCTTTTCCCATGCAGAGGTGCAGAGAGGGGATCTGAAACACAGAGGTGCAGGGTGTGAAGATAGGGAGACCGGTCCGATCCCGTCCAAGAATGGATGTTTAGATCAGTCTACCCATTGAGGCAGGGGGGTCGAGACCGGTCTCCCAATGGTCCAAAGAAGACCTACTAGCGATGGCCTACTAGGACTCAAAGCTTATAGGAATGGCCTCCAACATAAGAGCGATGGCCTCCAATCCACTAGCGATGGCCTCCAACCTACTAGGGATGGCCTCCAACCTAAACCTAAGAGCCATATACACACCCATATACAGGTTCCTGGAATCATCGTTTCGTGACCTTCACTTCTGTGCTCTAACAGGTCTCGTGACGGTCGGCTCATCCCAGTCGGGGGCCGTTCTGCCATCCACGCGCCACGATCACGATGACCCACGTAACGGTCTGGTGACCCCGTTCGACTTCTGGTGCTCCAACAGGTCTCGTGAAGGGTTGTTGGCCTCTAGTAAGTCTCAACCGGTGACCTGGCAGTGAGGATGCTGGTAGGCGCAAAGTGCTTGTGCTTTTTTCTTGGCTCTTATGTTGATCTAGTGATGGCGGTCATGATGATAAATGATAACTGATGATAGCTGATCCATATCCTCATGTTCGAAATTCATCAGCATTTCTCCAAACATATTCTATCTGAGTGGCTGGTTCTTCTATCTTGTAGTCAACTCCCACGGCTTTTCGAGGTCGTCGCTGATGGGGAGAACGGCCGCTTGTACGATCCTCTGGACATGGAGGATGCCAAGAGAGCCATCAAAGACATCATTGATGGGAAGAGTCTGGCGCCGCGGCGGAGAGTCTGACGAGACGATAAAAAGGGACGGAGGAGGTATTCGTCAAGGAATGCATGGGGAGGCAACTAGGTTGGAGGCCATTGCTATTAGGTTAGAGGCAACCAGGTTCAGTTTGTACCTTTTGGCAAATGAGGCGCGGTACTTTCAGGAGAGGGAGGTGAAACCATGCGTGTTGCCTGTAGCGTGCAGCTCTTTTTTTTTGTTTTGTCTGTGTTCCATTGTGTTCCATGATCATTTTAATGTTTCCTGTTTTTTCCATGTTTTTCCTCTCCATTTCCTTTGTGTGTGTTGCTCCATCGTACTCCAGAGAGGATGTACACTCCCTGGAATCATCATGGTTGCTTCGTGTTGCTCCCAGTCTATCTACACCACAAGGTCTTTGCCGAAGATACACTCCCTGTTTTCTCATCCTGGTGATGTGGATGGCAGGGCCCTGAGGGCTTCGGAAGACCATGAACTAACAGCTGGTGAACTCCACTTCCATGATACTTTGTGTCATGGACTCCCCCCCCATGGTCTGATCGATCGGCTTCTTCTCCGTCACATGTGGTGGGACTTGGTCATTCATCGATGGTTCCGGTTCTCCTTCCGAGTAAAAAAAGACTCACCTGGGTACCTTTTTGGGGTGCATGAGACATTTGACCGTCTTTGCCCTAAGGGTCCAGGACCATCCGTTGCTCGGATGTCCGTCCTGTCCTTTGGCCCCAGTTCGGCCATTCGAAGTACGAACTCACCTCCGTTCGACCATCCGAGCAACGGAGGGTGCTGGACCCTTAGGTTGAGAATGGAATGGTCTGGAAGATTTGGAGTTTGAGCATCCTTTCGTATATCCTTTTCAGCAACTTCTTTGGTGTTTGGTGCCGTGCACTCTGTAGAATTTACCCCCCCAAAAGACCCAAACCGAATCGGACCAAACCAAATCCACCAACAAATCCACCAACAAACCCAGCAACAAACCGACCAACCCACCAACCGTCTCAAGAACTACTAAACCTAGACCTTGAATCCCTGGGCGACCGATGTTTGCGTGGAGATCCCACCAACGTCTCGCCTTTGAGGAGCAGATGAAGGTCGCTGCCCGGGCCAATGCTGCGAAGAACTTCACTTGGTCCAAGTGCAGCGAAGAAGCGATTCAGCTGCTCGGCTTGGGGTGAGCCAATCAGTTTCTATCAGCTTCTGAAACCGGAACCAAAAGCATCCCCCAATGCTTCGTCATGTCTTGGTTCGTTCCATGGCCGCGATGGAAGGGCGGAAGAAGGGCCGTAGCTCGTCGTCCGCCCCAAGTCCCTCCGCGGTTGGACCATGACCGCTCGCGAAGCGACCGCATCGATGCTGCAAGCGAGATGGCGAGTTTCTATGCTTCGCTTGCGGCGTGCATGGCTTTTTTTTGTAAGAATGGGTCTGGGTCGGGCCGTAGATAGACATGACAAATCCATATCCGGTGTGAACATGTCTCCTACAATATAGGTGCTGGTCTTTTGATGGGAACAAGTTGGGAGCCGACCGTTCTTGACGTAGTGGAATCGGTCCGGCAGTGTTTGACTGACTGCGAACTCTACGTCAGACGCAGTGGATCTGGAGGATTTTTGTTCTGACAATCATTTGAAACGGCTGGGTGACGACATCTACGCAGGACTGGTGGTCTGTGGCGAAACGCCTCAAAAAACACCGTAAAGACCATCCCTGGAAGGGGGTATATACCAAGACCTTCACTGCCAGGTCACCACCTGCGACACCCTTAAGTCATCTTAAGTCTACAAAAGCCTTCATGTCGGAGACCTGTTGGAAGGTGCTGGTATAGTTATACTATACTGTCACCCTACCTCACCCTACCTCACCGGTTGTTTTCCTTGGCGGCGGCGTTTTCTCCGGATGGACCCGTTCGGGCGATGATGGTGTCTAGCGAGCTTCAGACATCGGTCTCGACGGAGCGAAGACATAGCGCTTCATAAGTCGACGTAGTCGACAGCTATAGCTGAGCTTCTAGCCGAACGGAAGCAATTCGTCGACATCCTTCCTTAGTGGTAATGGGAGGAATGCAGAGTTTGACATGGAATGTTACACACGCGACGAGTCGAAGCTTCAAAGACCGCCCCCGTTCGTCTCGCTGGCGGGACAACGAAGGAGCGCCCCGTTCGGTTCGCCGAACGAACGCTCCGGACGGACGTTCGTGAGAAGAGCGGGTTCGGTTCGGAAGAGGAACAGACCAGTCCCAGTTGGGTTCGGAGCCAGACAAAGGCCAGCCAGGGCCTGGTGGTCTCCTCCTTTTTTTTTCCACACCCGGTGGTTTTGGGACATCCCGGTCATCACCTCCACCTCTATTTATAGACACCTCGAACGGAAGGTCCTGGCAGCCATGGTTCTTTTTTCCCTGGCACTCACCGGACGAAGCCATTTCGTTCTGCACTTTTCTGTGCAGGTTTTACAAGGACGTGCTGCAGTACTTTGAACTGCACGCGTGAGCGGTAGACTCTGTAGACCATCTTCCTTTGGCAGTTGGCCAGCGCAGAATTCCGATCTGCGAGACATGAGACATGAGACATTGGAGGGCCTGGACCCCGCTGGGAGAGTTTCTGTTGGGCCAGCCGGACCCGTTCAGACGCGGACCTGGATGCGTCGAGTCTGGGGGTTTTTCATGCTTTTGCTTCATTTTGCAACGACAATGGGCCAATGCAAAGCATTGTCCATTCATGCACTAATTCGTCTGGGTATGTCTCAAACCGAGGGGGCCTGTTCTTTTTTTGGCCACACGGCAACGCAGCAACGGTTTAGGAAGGTGTGGGACTAAGAATAACTTGAAGATAACTAGTGTAAGTAGTTCATGTGCTACTTTTACACAAGGCATGTATTGCTCTACACCCTATGCTTGGTGGATGTAGTTGACACATGTTGACAAGCTCTGTTTTGTCGTTGCAGACCAGGTTTTCCCAAGCCTTAGAACAGAAGCAGGCTGGCACAGGGAGTAGAGGTTCTGTTGACACCCCCAAATCACTGAGCCCTTGGGCCATAGCACGGGGGGGACCTCAAGTGAAGCTCTTCAGACACACCCAGATGGCTATGTTGACAACAACCCCCAGTGGGTGGTTCATATGTTGTCGAGCCACACCCAGGGCATGGATGAAGACACCACAGGACACCACAGGTTTGTTACATCCACATCCACTTGATCTAGATGATCATGGGTCAGATGGATGTGCTTTTCATTGCTTGTCAAAGTCGACCAGGCTCTCTTTTGAGACGACCCATGTACCGGCAACCTTTTCACATCATTTCCTCTCTGGGGGCTTGAGTTGGTTTGAATACATTCTCACTCGATCTCTTGTGGGACGGCTCAGATGAATGGAGAGATCACGGCGCTATCATCGCGAGAGATCACGGCCGGGTGCTGTGTGATCCCCACCGCTCGCTCCGCCTGTTTCAGAGGGCGGGTGATGATCTCATCAAATTCTAATTCTTGTTCCTAATAGAATTCTTGTTACTAGTAGCAAGGCCAGGAGCCCTGTTCGTAGCCTCCGAACGCTCCGTTCGTAGCGATGCCAGGGTCGCCCGTTCGTAGCGTCCTGGCTCTAGACTGAGGGTTTTTGAGGGTAGAACAATTGATGACTCATATGGAGGGATCCGTACCCTCAGATGGAGGGGTTTGGGGTCTCAAATCCTCAAATCCCGGTTTTGCAGGGGAACAGTCGGGCTGTCTGGAGCATCTGAGCCCAACAGAAGCCCTCACCTTCATCGGACATACCGGGGACCTGGACCCGTGGGCAAGTCCAGGCTTCGCAACCAGGTCTGCATGGGGGAGTTCTCTTGGTACCAGGGAGTACCCTCCAATGAAAACATGGAAATGGATGGCATGCCCCAACTGGGAAAGACGATTTTCCTCAACAAATAGGGCGGTTTCCGCTGTGAAGGAGTCGGAGTGTAGACGCACTTCGGAGACGAGCCGAGCAGACTGGTGGGGCATCCGACTTTTCGCCTCGATGGCAAAAACGACTCTCTGAGCGATGATCACGTCACCGACCTTTGACCAGGCCTTTGACGTGTGAGCTTTGCAAATCTATCTACCCGACCTATATCCACACCAACAGCGCTTGGAGCCCCAGCTGAGTGAGATCGTCTGGCGGAGCAGGGAGTCGTCTGGCGGAAGGTCGCTTGCGGAAGGTCGCTTGCGGAAGGTCTGAGATTCGGCAGATTGTGGGCGACATCTCTGTGACGATGGACATGTTTCACAAGACCCGGTGGAAGATAAAGTAGCACAGGGTCTTGGTTTGCTTGTTTCCAGGAAAAAGGGTTGGGCCATACACATTCAAGATAAAGCTGCAGATCTTGTGGCATCCCTTGGAACTGGATGAACTCGGATTACTCTGCGCCATGCCCGATTGCTGCCCACTAAGCCTTACACTGGGCTATCCAAGGCCTTTGAATTTGCTAGACAGACGGCTAGACCAGCTCACCAAGCACATTTGAGAGGGAGAGAGGGAGAGAAAGAGTCATCATGATGTGCTTTTCGCATCTTTTCGGCATCATTTTCGGACCCCCAAAACGTCCATCGCTTCGTTCGTCGAGCTTCGTCAGTTTCGACGTCGCACGCGCCCGCCACATGCCGAGTCGGGTCCACCGAGCGGATTCGACGCCGGGCAGGGACATGAGCGGTCTCCGCTGGTTGAAGTTCCAAACACTACACCACCCTTCATCGTTCTGGAGAACATGGCAGGGAGTCCTGGAAAGCTGCCGGGCAAGTGAAGGAAGGAACGTCCAGACAGACGGGTTTTTTTCGATGTCCAGACAGTCGGGTTCATTCGGATGAGGACTTTTTGGGGGGCCAAAAGTTCATGAGTCACCACTGAAGTGTCCGAGTCCATGGATGGAGAGCCACTGGATTGCTAGCAGTCTTTCTGGGCAGTCGTGCAGGTGTTTCTGGTTTTTGTGGCTTCGAAGCAGTTGGGGCCTCCCGAGGGTTGCGCAGAAAGACCCATGGAGCGAGGTGGTCGTGGCGGTCGTGGCGGTTTCAGCACGTGGCGTTTCAGCTGGCGGGCGTTGGTGGCTTTCCGGGCACGGCTCCTGATCACGTTTCCAAATGGACAAGTGATCAACCAAAAGTGAAATCATTGAACAAGCCTCTTTTGGGACCTCATGAGGTTTATCAGGTGCTGAAATCATCTGCACTGATTTCCGATCTTCTTCTTCTCAATCTGGGTCAATCTGCCCAAATTTGATCTGCTTCCGCATTCTTCACCGGGGTTTTCACATCTATTTCACTGTCCATTCTCCACCTACCACCGCTCGCGCATCAACACCGACCTGGCCCACTGCGTCCAGGTCCGGGATTCTCAGCAGCACACCTCCCGGGGACTCCACGTCATCTCTCTGGCCGAGAAGGCGCCGACGTCCTGCTTCGTCGCTGTTCACCGAAGCCAGCGGACGGTGGGGACGGGATGGGAGTGGGGGGGAAGGTGAGGTTCCGTACACCAGTGACGGGCTTCAGCCCCCGGGCTTCGAGCTGGATCTGCGAGCTGGATGATGATGAGTCCCTTTGACCAGTGGTCATGGTGTCGACCGGACCGGGACCTGACCGAGCGGTTCCGGGTTCCGGCTCGGTTCGGGTTCCTGGACCCGGTGAACGGTACGGACGAACCGTCGGTCCTGGAGACGAGTGGAGACAACACATCAGCCAAGCAGCAAACAGTTTGGTCAGAATACACACTGGCTTTCCGAAATCGAAACACAACAATCATCAATTGTTCAATCACTGAAGATGAATTCACCACATTTCACCACCAAGCCTGGCAGTTTGAGCCCTCATGCGGAAGCCAGCTCTGATGCACATCATGGCAGTACTCCCAACGCCCACGTCGTCGCCAGGAGCTGAAGCTGGGCCGCGGCCACGAGAGCGACGTCCGCATCGCCGACGCCGCTTGGGGCGGAGAAGGGGCGGGCGGGAATCGAACGGGGCGGGTAAGGAGGGCGTGAGACAGTTGTAGGGTGAGTGGGAGTTGGGAAGAGTTGGGAAGAGTGAGGAAGAGTTGGGAAGAGTTGGGAGTTCATCCTCCCTGCCTTTCTCTTTTGGATGGCGTTTTTTTTTTTTTTAAATCACGATGTAGCCATGACTTCATGAGCATGATGGAGGAATATGCGATCGTTTTTCCGATGTTTTTCATCTACATGGTGTTTTTCTCGAGAAAAGCTGTACTCATTCCCAATCCTCGAAGTCTCCCTTCATCTGGGATCTAATGAATCATTGCGGAGGGCGGGGGGGTCTCAAAGAATTCTTTTTCTTTTTCTTCTTCGGAGCGGGGTGGGGCTGTCTGCGGTTTTTTTGCCCAGGTTTTTGTTTGGGCGACAGAGGAGGTTGAAACCGGTGTAAGGTTCGGGAAAGAACCATTGAAGATCAACCACATTTTGCTTGTCCAGCTGACCAGCTGTCCAGCTATGGAAGTCAGAGCTGTGTGGCACCCTGGCCATGCATGGCTAAGAGCCTATTGGTGAATCCCAGCACCCTCCAACCAGTTTCTTGATCTGCGTGCACGTGTGGTGTGTTGTTCAAAGATGCGCGGTGACCAGGGCCGGTGGCTGGGTTCCCTCTTGTTGCTCTGAGTGATCTGCGCGCTTCAGAAGCCACAGACCCTGTGAACGTTGAGAGATGAAGCCCTGCGAGTATGAGGATCAAAGAGCTGCAACTGGAGCCCCCCAAGAAGTGATATACCACTACCAGCTGCTTCCGGACACGGGGTCACCTGGCTGGATATCTCCACACGTACGTCAACAGGTCTCCCTGTCCAGGGCACCCCGACAAGAAGCGCTATAGGTATATATAAACCTCTTTGATTCTTCTGCACTTCGTGCTTCCCTTCGATCGACCCATGAGTCGGTGGTTCACCATGCGAAGAAACCCACTGGGACGAAACACCACTGGTTTGGGACCGCAGGTGAACGGCTTGCGTTCCCGTGAAAGAAGCAGCGGAGAAACCGCGACGTGAAGCGTCTGGATTTTTCATGATGATCAGGTGGATCAGGCGATTTTTCATGAACTGGGTCAGTGTGCTTACCAGGTGGTCAGATACCATCCACTAGGTCACCTGGCTCCCAGTGACTGCCCTCCACCCAGACAGGATGGTCCAGGTATATATATACCTGCAGAGGTTAAGACTTAACCGTTAAGTGACCGTAAATAGGACCCTACAGGGGTACCTATAGGATAGTCGAAAGGGTTCTTCAACCTCTGCTGGTATATGGAATTCGTGAATATTTTTCTTTCAGGTTCTGAAGTTCAGCAAATCCAAGTTTTCGCCAGCGGCTAACCATGCTTGGAGCACGGAGGCAAAAGACGTACTTCCTGATAGGGACGAGACCAAAGCTGATGGCATGGAGCTGCATGGCAGACTAGCTTCCTCCACAAAGCAGTGGTTTCCATGTGAGTCTCTTCCCGGGCATGTTCCCCTGAGATAGATCAGACATCAACCCATCATAAAACCATCACTCTTACTGTAGGGTGGAGGCCATCGCTCTTAGGTTGGAGGCCATGGCTTCTACACGCACCTCTTAATTGAAAAAGATCATCAAATCCATCAACTCCTACCATCCAGCGAGCCATACCAGACTGTTGGCCAGCCCAGCGAGGTCTCGATCTCCCGTTGCCATGCCACGATCCGCTTCAGCCGCATGGGCCGCAAGGTGGGAAGGTGCTGCGGCCCCACACACCACTTGGGAGGGGTGTTTGGGCCCCCCCACACATGGGGCCAAGAGAACAACTGCAACGCACCTGGATCAGTCTGACATGGATTCCATGTAGACTTATTAGGGAGCATCTGATCTCCTACATCAAGGGCCTCTGGACCAAGCAGTAGACGGAAAAACATCAGTCAGCTGATGCCGTTCAAGAGTTACAATTGAATCCAATTGGGTACCTCCGACCCACACCAGGTCTTGAGACTACAGCATGTTAGACTCGAAAGCCCAGAAGTTCTTTCCCGACCAATTTCATCCTCTGAACTACCCATGTTTTCCACCTTAAAGATGTTCAAACATCTTGGGACCCCGAGTCGCCGTTGTTTCGAGACCCTCTCCGTGGGCGGGATCCCCGCCCGGAGCGTTCGAGCTGGTGACCGGCATGCGCCGTTTAGGGGGGGGCATTGGGTCGGGTGGGTCGGGTGCCGATTTCCTTTACGGCTTGAGACGAAAAGAACCAGGTCCAGGTTCTGGAGGACAAACCCTTTAGGCCTGAAGAGTTTTCCACTTCAAACGGATTGGTTTATGTACCTCAAGAGTCTACAGTCTATAGGTCATGGTATGTCATGGTGCAAAAACTAGTAACCATAGTGAAGCTACATAGCCAGAGCATGTCTTTTTTTTCCTCGGCTCACCTTCGTCCCAAACAGTTGGGTGACCCTCCCGTCGAGGTGTAGGCCCAGCTCGGTCAAATGCCAATTGGAGAGAGGGGGGAACACGTATATAGGAGAAAAAAAGGCAAGCACACATTGGCACATGTTTGAGTAACTCCAGCGCAAGTGTTTGTTTTGTTTTGTTTTTTTTAGATATTAGATATCATATATATATATATATACATATTATAAATTTTATTAATATACAAATATTTTGTTCAATGGTCTACCTGGACCATCTAAGATCGTGTTCCAAACCATGTTCCGATGCATCCCCCACACGGATCTTGGAGGGCCCAGAAAAAGGACCGCCGTCAGGCCAGCACCAAGACAAGCCAGCGCCTAAATAAAAACATATATATTATGATCCTATCTGAGTTGGAAGACCCTTTGACCACCGACAGGGCAACAGGGATTCACATCAAGCTTCTATCATATCATATACATCATATATGTCTCATACATCTTAGGCCCATACTCACGGCCGCACATGCCCATTGTTTCAGCAACACCAAGGTAAGGGCCAGTTTTTGCTACAGGACTCGGCGGATCTTTGCCGGTTCGTGCGGGTAGTTCTTGCAGAGTTCTGGGGGGGGCCACGCTGCTAACCATTGAACGGTGGATCTCTGTGACCTTCTGGATCGCTTCGGAGTTTTCCGGCGGACACCAGCCGAAACAGCCCAACATGACGAGGTTCAAGTTTCCATCAAGTTCCCAACTCCGAGGCCTGTCGGAATACCCCAGGCCACATGTACGACAGCAGGGTTGTTTCAGAGTCGCATGCATTCGAGACCAAGTTTCGGGAATCCATCTGAACCATTGGAGCTGGTGCCATCCACTCTGGTCTACACTTGAAGTTGGAAGTTTTTCCTTTCCATCTCCAAGTGGTGTTCTGGAACTCGTTGTATCAGTATATATCTAAGAGTTTCAGCAGCTTTGGAACCCTTGGGGTCGCAGCATCACAGCCTGCGCCGCCTTGTCAGGACAACAGTTCCAAGTTCGGCACACTGGTGGCGATGAAGAAACCCAAGGTTCTGGAACCAGGCGCACTGGGCTGCGCGACCCGGAACGCAGGAGCTCTGAGACTCCCTCCGCGCGGACGGACGCGCGGTCTTCACGTGTTCGGACGCGGGGACGTGGCGACTGGAGGGGTCTCCAGGTGTTCCAGACTCCAAAGACAAGCATTGATCTGGGTTAAAAACCTGGAGTGAACAGCACCACGCAATAAAACAACCTCCCAGGTAGGTCATGCACTGTATCCTAGTCTTGACCCACAGCCATCTATTGGTTGGGACCTGGTATGACCATGAATGTCGCGACCTGGTCTTACCAGAAGGGAGGTGGTTTTGGGTTGACCCGATCCTGTTGCTACCCAGGAATGGAAGCCCTGTACCCCAGTTGTGGATGATCAGTCCCGCTCTAAGCCGGACTTCCTCAGGTCTTTGGACCCGCGAAACCCACCCCAGTCCCACCTTCGGACGGAGCCCTATAGGGTTAGGAAGAAGACATTGTGCTGATCATGAACGGATCACTAGCGATGGCCTCCACCCTAGTAGCGATGGCCTCCAACCTAGAAGCGACATGATTTATGAGTTTTCTTACTGGCCCCACCTGCCAGTCATGGCCATGACATAAACGGATCGCTCGCCAGGCACGCGTCATGAGTTATTTTGGGTCTCCAAGTGGTCAAAAGCCGTGGGAGGTGATGGTGATCTGACAAGATCAAAATGGGTCGGGGTTTGGCTTCTAGGCAGATGAATTACGTTACGTGTTCGACCAAGAGTGTAGGGTCTACGGTAGACCCCCCTGATAGGTTGGAAGTTGTAGCGGGTTTTTACGCCAGAAGAGGCATCCATCGATCGATGAACAAGAAAGGCACGAGAAAGGCACCCTTCAAAGCCTGGATCGTACTGTCGACGCACAGTCTTTCACAACCCTGGAATCCCGGAAAGTATACTATCGTGTATAGGACTTCTTCTTCCATGAATCAAGACGATGTTCGACTCGATGTTATTTTTTAACATAACACGACTACTGCGTGACTGAGTAGAGCTGGGAGTTGGACCTTGTTCTATTTATAGATGTGTATATTGGGTCTGTCCTATTACCTGTAACAGTCAGTAAACAAGCAAATCACGATTTTTAAAGAAATGCCTTTAGCAACCATCATCATCCACTGACACTGGTAATAGGATCGACCCAATGTATATATTTCTTACATTTTTCAGCTAAGCTCAGCTAGGCATCGTGCTCGTGCCTTACAGATCAAGGCTAGTTCATGACGTGCATGTGAGTCAAAACATGTCCAAAGCAACATGTCTTTTGGAACTCCCCGGTCAAACCAGCATGGTCTTGCATGGTCTTGCCATCTACCTCTGAGCTGACGGGGATTCCCTGGTCCACTGACGGAGTGCACTCGCGCACTCACCCCACAACCCCACAACCGCTCTCCCTAACCGCACCAACCGCACCAACCGCCGCCACGCGCGGTGTGGCAACTTGCGCCAGGTGTGAACATTTCGATTCAGATGGGCCGCACGGTGTTGACCTTGTGCGCACAGTCCGATCCCAACCAATCCACCGCGGCGCCGCCGGCGGGTCTTGGGGGTGTGGACAGGACTGGTGAGGTCATGTGAGGCCGGTGCATGAGCGAACACAGGCGAGGTGCTCGACTTAGCATCGATTTAAAATGCATCAGATCATCAGGTGATCATCAGGTGCTCATGTTTTTCATGGTGCCAGACTTCAGGTCTTGTAATTCCGGAGAGTTTGAGCAACCCGCCAGTGTTTCCCGCTTCCCGCTTCGCCAGTCCTGGCTTTGCACGCAGAAGAGTCGCCAGTCATCGCCAGGCGAACGCCCTGAATGCGCTGCCTGCTGGTGGAAGTGCGCAGGCGAGAAGTGTCCGTCCTAACATCTGAGATACACTCCTTGAAACCATCGGCAAACGGCCCAGTTCGTTCGGATTGACCATGTTCCGGACACCAGCTTGAGCTGGTGGTCCTATGTTTTCCTCTTCCATGATGAGGCTGAGGGAGGGTATCTCTAGAAGCCACATGTTTGATGAGGTTGCGAACGCCAGCACGGTCTGCTCTCCAACCCACACGATCTCCAGAACGTCCACGGAAGCATGGATGGTGCACCGGCTAGTTAAGAGTTCCTGGTATCTGGGTTCATGCCAATTCATGTCGTTTTGCCCAGACGCGACCCTGGACCCGAACCAACTGCTACATGTTGGTTCGGTCCAAGACCCTAGTTGTGAGGGTCCAAACCCTAGCGAACTGAGGGTCCTTTCTGAGCCTTTGGGTGATGGTTGTATCTCACAGCCACTCCGACCCCGGGTCAACAACCACCGTTGGTCAGGTCAACGACCGATGGTCAGGTCGGTTGTGGCACTCCGCACTCATCTCCGGTACACTCCGCACTCGTTCTGACGACGTGGATGGCATGGATGGCCCCTGAAAGGATATATAACCATATAAGAATCCATGTTCATCCATACCCAACAGGTGGTGAACTCACTCAACGTTAGCCCATGATAGTGTTTCAAGGAGTGTAGCTTGTTGATTGAAACGATCGAGTCTGCAGCGAGATCGGTCAATCGACCGAATTCCCGTGATGTACAGGACATGAACGAGCAACTCATCTCACTATCCTTCGCTGGATCTGATGATCACATTGGACCCTACCCAGGAAGTTTGTGGATCATCTGCAGATTACCACCCTTCTTTGAGGGATTGGGGAAGGTGGAAGGTTCGTTTCAACTGACTTTGTCAGGGATGGACTGCAGCTCGTTGGATAACCCTTTAGCCTTCTTTGAGGTGGAGACTTCGCTTCACTTTAAATCTAGTTCGGGTCTGTTCGTGGAACTGACATGAACTGACGTCATGGAGTCTGACTATATTGTTTTATGATGCTTTTTATATTACAAATCGGCTTGTTAACATGATGATCATGGTGCATCGACTATGATTTTGGACACACATCGGCTTTCAACATGATTCTCATGGTGCATCTACCGAACCCAGGACGTGCTTTCGTTTTCCCGGTTCCGCCACGCCAGGACGAGCGAGCCTTGCGCTTGTCCCTCTTGACCCGGGGGCAGAGCGAAGGAGCGACCGAAGACTGGTGAAGTGACTGGGTGATGTGGAGGTGTTTTCTATTTTTTACTTCTCTACGGTCTAGCCGGCAGCCTACTGTGGAGGTGGGAAAGATCTGGAAAGGCTGGGCATGAAGATGAACACGTCCGAGCCTGAAGATCCAACGTCCGGGGAAGACGTCCTGAATCTCCACCTGCCAGATCTTCCAGTTCCAACGAAGTGATTTCATTGACCGTCCAGGTCCGGCGGACTCCGAGTCTGACCGTCCAGCCACATAGCCACGTGAATTCCATGTCTCCATTGGATGAATTTGTGACCTTCTATGACCAGGTCAAGACTTAGACCCCCAGACACTGTCATGTACCAATGTAGATCGTCGGTCCCTGTCTTGTGGAGCTGGAGATGGATCTTGTCTTCAACTCAATGCCTCGGGTCTTTCTCTCCGATCTGCCAGGACAAGCTAAGGAAGAGGAAGAAGCTGGTTGAGACAGTCTCACCCACCGTCTCGGGTGATAGGACAAGACCGAGAGATGTGGAGAGAGGCAAGTGGACAGGTCAGATTGACGGTCAGTCAACTGGTAGGGGAACCTTGGAAGATCTTGGAACATGATCACTCGGAGGTGGACAGACGAGAAGCAACTCTGGGTTTTGAAAAAACCCAAGAGTGGGTCCCGCCAGTACTTGACTGGTCCCCCTTGCATAGTTCCTGATTTTTGTTTGGTGCTTTCAAGTTTCAAGTTATAGTTTCAATTGCTCTTATGACTTATGAACTCTTCAGGTGGGTTGAAATCACACCAGATCTTTATATTTTATGCATTCCAATATCTCCTTCGGCCAACCTTTCGGGGATTTGGTCCTCCGCACACTGCGAGACCATTTTGCAGCATTCGGAGTACAAGATGCACCATCCATAAATGGGTGTGTATTTTGGAGACGCCCAACCCATGGGTTTTGGTCTATTTTTCTTCCATATCCAAGTTCCTTTTTTTTGGAGGTTTCCCCATGTCAAAACACCCTTCATCCTTCCCACAAGTTTGGAATCAGGCGTTCTTCTCGTTCGCACCAGCACCATCATGGTCGACCCATCACACGAGGCGTTCGCCCCAGGGTGCCCCAAAAGTAAGGCACCACCGTCCGGTGCGGCACGCGGACCACGCCGTGCGTCCGCTGGACTCACGGCCCACGACAAATGCTCGTTGACGCATGCGAAAATGGCCGCAGATCAGTTTCTACATGCTATCCAGGGATATTTACTTTGGAAGGATTGTTGTTACATCTATGGCCGAACAAAGAACAAGGGCCCCGCACTGCGATCGAAAGTCAAAGAAAGGCAAGTTGGGCCTCGCACTGCACTTAAACGTGCGGCAGAAACTGCCCTAGATCGAGAGTCACTTTCGCCGCTCGAATGGGCGGCCTGTGAGGCGGCTGGATCTATTGAATCGGCTGAACGAAGAACGACAGCTAGCTACCATGCTTTAGCCCGAATCTCGACGGTCGAGGCTTAACCCTGTTCCGTTTTTCCCGGAATCCAAAAAAGGAACCTTAGACATCCTTAAGATCCTTAGATCCGTAGACAATATTAAAAAAATATGTTGACAATGACTTGTTATATAATTTATATAATTTGCACGTTGCCGCGGACCTTTGACGTTCTTTAGGCGTATCTTTGACGAGTCAATGTTGAGAGCGACTGGTTCTCCTGGCCGTGATGATGGCTGTGACCGACGCGATTCGAACCGAACCGAAGATGATTTGCGAAAAAGGGGAAGACCATGGGAGGACTACTATACCCAGACGCGACCCTGGACCCGAACCAACTGCTACATGTTTGAGGTCTTGGACCCTAGTTGTGAGGGTCAAAACCCTAGCGAACTGAGGGTCCTTTCTGAGCCTTTGGGTAGTAACAAGGACGCTACTAGAGGTAGTCCATCCCTTAGAGGTTCGAAAAACACGACGGAAACGGGTTCGGCGTGAGCTCAGCGGTGAAACCAGCTGGCTTTTCAGTCGGATCGGATGGCTGGGGTGGTTCCGTGATCGGGTTGGGGTGCCACAGCCGCTAACTCCTGGCGTTTTCATCTCAAAGGACGTCGTTCGGCCGGGCCGGCCCTGCCTCTTCCCTGCCTAACATGATTTCGGTGGGGACACTTCGTGTGAGAGAGAGTCCAAGCCAGGGCAAGCAATCCGGAGATGGAAGCAGAAGAAGAATGCCGGACATCCCCAAGCCGTGCAGCCCAAAAAGCGCTCCAAGCGCCCAAGCCACTGTAGAGGCATGAAGTAAATGCCCGGTGCACCGAGGCCTTTTTCTGCTCGACTCTCTCAACACCCCAGACGTGGCTTCCTGGGCGTCAAAGAAGACGTCGCACGGAACCACGGCACCCGGAGCAAGGTTTCCCCGGAGCAACTCAGAGCGGGTCAATGAAGAGAAAGTGGCAGATGACATGGAACACATGAAACGAGATGGGGTTCTGAACCCATCAATTCATGACTTTACTATTCGGATCAATTCATCAGTGTGTGTCGAGCCCGCAGTCCAGAGTTTGCCCGCGGCCCGTAGAGGAAAGTAGACCGCATGGCCTTGCTGTAAAGCTCTCCATGCGAAGCGGCGTGTTTTCACACGTGCGGACGACTCGGTCCGCGCCTAATGGTTGTGAACACGTGCCCTGCATTGATGGCTGACCTGGCTGGCCTCCCTTGTGTTCTCACATCATCATCGGCAAAAAAGAAACACATGAGCTAGAGATCTTCCGGTTTGTTTTGGGGGCGTGGCATGGTGAGCTGGAAGACCTGTTGGAACTATGAGGAAATGAGCTATGCCATGCGCAGAACATACTCTACCACCTCCACTCAAGTGGGACTACCGGTACCGGACATCCCTTTTGAAGGTGGTAGATGTTCATTCAACTAAGGCAGTTCGGTTCGGCCTTCGACCATCCCCGGCTATCCAACAAAGGGATGACATGGGATGACCCGACTCTCATTTGTCACTCCAAATGTTTTTCAGTTGTTTTTTTTGAATGGAGACCATTGCATCTGGTTTGTTATAGTCACTCCGTCACTCGGGAGACTGTCATCTCATCATCTTCGACGTCATCTTCGACGTTTCTCCTCTTTTCGGACGACGATGTTCTTTTTACGGAACGACGGGAGGCCGCCAGAAGTGGGGGAAGGGGGCCGAGATGGATCTCGACAATCCTGGTTTGGTCAGCTTTGGAGTACAAAAGGGCGCTGCTTCTCTTTTCGCAGCGGGAAGGAGTGTGAATTCAGCGGCCTGGCGCTGCTTCTCTTTTCGCATCACCATTTTGTACAGTTTGGTAGTCTACAGATGAAGATCTTTGGTAACACACCGGTTGTTTGGGAAAAGATAACATAATCATTTATAAATCAATGGTGGTTGGAAATAGGGTATAAACTCAGACCATCCCTTGACTTGAGGAGCGGTTGACGCACGTGGGGTTCACCACGTGCACGGCAAAAGAACATAGGTTTGTCCTCTCAAGGGCTCTAAGAACCGCGCACTGGATGGACCACAAGAGATCTAACACCAGAATTCATGTGGCTCAAAGACCCAGTCCCAAAGAGGTACCGACCATTCAAGTAATGGTTCTTCCAGTTTCCCTTGAAGACCACCGGAACATTGAGATGTCACACGCTCTGTTTTTTCTATTCGTCGATCTGTGGAAGTGGAAGGCAAGGACGATGTCACAGGTCACAGGTCACAGCACAGCCGGTCTTACCGTGTGACGGCGAGAGTTGTTCCGGCCGGAGGCTCGGCCGCTTGGCCTTCGAACAAGAACGCTACTAGGAGCTAAAGGGAATACCTAGCCGTGCCTACTAGAACGCTACCCTACTACTCGTAGGGGGTCCTGGCCTTTCAAACGGAACCGGCATCGCTCCCGATACCGGGATGCGTGGTCTCGCGAGTCCGTACATCGACATGTGGCTGAAGCAGAATGCCGACACCAAGTATAGCAGAAGACCAGACACCAGGTGTTTAGAAGCTGCGAGACCGGACACCAAGTATAGCAGCTCCTTTCAGTCAAACAGTGCATCTATGACATCGTCGGACGCACGAGAGTACACCCGCACGAGAGTCTGAGACACCTCGTGTATGTACTAGTACTGTAGCCGAACCGGAGCGGACACCCGCCAGAACTGAACACTGAGATCTCGCACGAGGATCTTCCACCACGATGTCCAACGGAAAGCTCTGAGGGTTGGGGCTTTGCACAACGAGGATCTTCCACCACGTCGACATCTGTCTCACAGCCCAGACACATGTCTAACCCACGCCTCGGTATAGACCTCCCGTCGGTTCCGACGAAAGCAGACACTTTCATGGCCTGCGATTTCTCGCGCTGACAGCGACCGCGGAAACTTCCCATGGCACTGGCGCTGGCTCGGGTGACCAAGACACCCATCGTTCGAGGCATTTGGGTGTGTAATTTAATAGGGAGACCGAGAGACCTCCACAACCAATCAGCTTTGGTCTATTTCTCGTCTCCCTATTCTACAAAACGGTGTACCCATTTGTCGCTGGAAAAGGAGGTGAAATGTTTCTTTTTTTGGCTGACACGGTGTCAGGTACACCTATTCTAGATTCGCGAAGGGACGACGCAGATCCCGACACCATTTTTTCACAGTACTCCCAAACATTTGAGTGAACAACTCCGAGTTTCGGAGTGGTTTTCCACTCATGGCACTCACCCCAAACAGTGTTCAGAACTCACAGCGAACGCACCACGAACCGAGGCTTCAAGCTTGCCCGGCTCCACGCGCGGCGGACAACCGAAGGGGAACTCTGTGCGGCTCCACGCCTGCGCGGACGGCGCACCGGGTGGGAGTGAAGATGAGAGCGCCACATGGGACCGTGGGAATCCCGACCTCTGGCGGATCGCGACGTGTCGTTCTTTTTCCCTCGAATTTTATGCCAGGACCCGACGATAAACAGGTCAATTGAGACCTGTCAGGGTCCAACAACCCTCAACGAACAGCCTGTTAGGGTGCTGGTGGGGGAATAGTCACTATAGTTCCATCTATAGTTCCATCTATAGTTCTATTTTTCGCGACTTCGGAACCAGCCAACCCAAGGACATGAAACCGATTCAGATAGCTGATCTCTGAGAATCCCTTCGTTCCATAGTGGTCCCCAAATAGATATTGGCAGGGTGTCCAATACATTTTGAACAGGATTTTACTATTTTCTAATATTTTCTATCTATACATGGGATCTATATATGGAAATATATACCAAACACCTCGGCACGAAGTGAATCTTTTGAACTCCCTAGCTGTGGAGTCTGCGACTCCACGTCAGGAGATGTCGGACGTGCATGGTCGGACGTACATATAGCTCTGTTTGGATGCCCCATGTTCGAAGGCGAGGTCAACACACACACAGAGACACACCTGTATGAAAGTTCGCATGAAACCCTGGGGTTCTACCGACCCTTCAAGTAGACATACAAGAGAGTCCAATCACCGTACCTCACAGGGTGGCAAGTTGATCCATGTAGAAACATTCCTCCAGGTGTTCCGAACTCGTTGACCTTCCACACCTTCCACAAGTTGAAAAGAGTTGTCCAGAATCAAATCCAAAACAGATCGCATGAGAACCCCGTCGTTCGTTCTCCTCGCGTGCTGCGGAGGTGCTCGCGGAGGCGCTCGCTTCAGGTCAAACCTGGCGCTGGGAACTGCAGGTGGGCTGGGTCGGTAGAGGCTGCCCAAGACGCCCAAGAGTGGTAGCCCAAGCACATTTGACATTGGCCCATCCCATACCATCCCTGATCTCTCCTTTGAACTATATCATATTCATAGGCGGCCAGGGCCATATATAGCCTAACTAGCATACCCTCCCTCCAGACATGTTAGTGAACTCTTCACCCCCATGTGATCTAGTTTCAAGGGGCCGTGTATGGCCATGCCATCTACTCATTCGATCTCGTTTCAGGGAGTGACTGATCCGCAAATACGGCAGGCAACGAAAGACAGGTGGTCTCTGGGATATCGCAGGCAACGAAAGACAGGTGGTTGTTTGGTTTCGGAGGTGTTTGGAAACCCATGGCAGGAGATATACTCCCTGGAATCATCATGATTACGTGGAGTGAAAACCACCACGTTTGGAGGACTCGGACACATGTCATCCAGGTCGAGCCCTTTGCATGATTTCGGGGAGCGTATCGATCCTGAGGGACTCATCGGTCTAATCTTGGTTGGGAGGGGCGCCATCATGGCGCAAGAAGATCCCCAAACTACTTGGTGGCCCCCCCTCAAAGAAATCATTTGAGTTTCAGCATGCATTGGATTGAGTGGAGTTTTTGTACCCTTTTGTGCTTGGGCTTTTGCTTCAACCCTGATGTTGGTTAGTCCCGCAGGTGGTGCAGGAAATGAAGATGTATACGGAACCTAGTGGCACCTCGTTGGTCTCTTTCACTTGGCTTGGCGTTAACGGGTGATTTTCTATGAGTGAATCCCCTGGCAGCCCTGGCATGTGTTGTCCTTTTTGTTTCCGCTTCCGAAACAAGCAACTCCATCGTTCTCGCCTTCTCGACAGTGAAGATAGACAGTGCGGACGATGGCCGACCGCGCCACGCTCGGAGAGCCGACCCAAGAGGGCCAAAAGGGATGACTTCGCGGCCATCCAAGGGGGTCAGCCGCATCCATCGCTGGGAGAATCCAAAGCATTTTGTTTGATAGATCCCGATGATGCCACCAGGGATCTATCATGTACTGAGAGAATTGAATCTAAGAGGATTTGGGAAATTGGAGGTCGTCTCAACCTATCAGCAGAGAGCTTGCTATTTTGGGGCTGGTAAAAACTCATTCCCAGGGAACCACTGAGCGGTTCTTTGGACATGGTCAATTCAGAAGAGCATCAAGAAGCATCAACCACCAAGCGTGGTGTCAGAGCCACCAGGCGTGGCTGCTGCGACGACACTGGCCGCTGGTGCCGGCAGGTCGAATGTGGCAGTTGAAGGGAAGAGCTCTTCGTTTCAGAGCTTCACGGTGCTGTTTTTTTACATGTTAAAAAAAACATGTCTTTTGTTGTTTTTACATGTGGAAGACGTTCATTTTTTCAGCGCCTTTGCCAAGGGATTTGGGGCCCGGGTCGTTCAACCTCGAAATCCCCAACCTGGAGCCCCACCGTAGGTCGTAGCGAACGACCTTCCAAGTACCGCCCTGACCGTCATTTCACGGCTGGGCCGGATAAGGGTCAGCCTCACCTGAATCGATCATCGAACACCACAGATCGGGCCCGTTTGGCCCGTTTGAGTATTGTATCGGGGGTGTGTATTTTTCAATAGGAAGATATCAAGGGGTTTGGTCCAATTTCCGTGAAGAGGGGGGGCGGAGCGGCGGAACTGGAAGGTCTCCGTATGTTAAAACCACACGTCGCATACCCAGACACGACCCATGGGACTGCCATAGGACTGCCGCCCCATTGACCCCCAGTCAACCACCCCAACTGATTGGTAAATATACCAGTCCCATGGAGTGTCTGGGATATGTGAACTTATAGTGACATTCAGTGAATCGAGCAATCTTTTTGCTAGCGGCTAGCCCTGCTAGCCCTGAAGGACTTCAACTGCCTTTCAGGGATAATGGACACCCGATCACGTTTAACCTTATAGTTCTTGGTTGTTTCTTGAATTCTTCACCTTTATGCAGTGAAACATTGCTCAAGGTCCCTGGACTGTTCTGGAAACGCACGCACTGGAACCGTTCCAACCTCTCTCCACAAGGAGCAGCAGGCGCAATGCATCTGGATCATTTGGACCTGGACCCTTCAAAGGTGCGGCGTGGCGTGGGCGCGTGGGTGCGTGGGAGGGTGTCTCACAACTTCTTATAGTTTCAACTACCCTCCTTGAAACTGCCTGGGTGTATGAAAAACACCTGCTTTACTTTTGGATGCTTTTTGATGAAAAGTCCTACTCTAGTGGATCAGTGGATCCAGAACTCGTATCCTTTTTCGATCCTTTTGGGCCTTTTATAGGGCCCGGATGTGAGCTCCATGTTCATCATGCGGATGTGACTCCTTCATGTCGCCCAGACTTTCAGACACTTGTGAACGAGTCCGCCAGACACGTCCGCGACTCGTCCGCGACTGACACGAGTCGGACGCCGGTGCCGGTGCAAGCGGGACCTTGTTTCGGGAAGGACTGGTGCAACATGGTGCAACCATGTCCATGGTTGGACCGGTTTCAGAGGGGTAGAACGAAGGGCTTGGACCGGGCGTCAAGTCGTGCCAACATGGATCGCCCATGTGCTGCAGGAGTCACTTCAATGGACTTGGTCTGGAGTCACTCGTTCTTTCCCGAAATCTAGCCGCACGAAACGCATCCGCTGATCAACTACGACCCGAAGTCAAGTACCTTAAGAAAATGAGACATGACCCCAATAAAAAAGCAGACCTCGATTTTTGCAGTGTGGGACATGACCGAAACAAAAAAGCAGGTATACGGTATAGGACTGTACCCAGTTTTAGGAGTACTTTGAGGGTCCATGTATGAAGACAAGTGTCTCGAGGGGAAAACCAGAAACGATGCTATCTAGATGTAGATGTGCCGCCGAGCAACGCAGGGATCAACCTTGTTTGGAGGTTTGAAAACATGAACAACATGATGCATCTCTTGTTAAGGCGTCCACTAGAAGAACTCATGAAGCGATGCCTTTGACATTCCACCATGGGGAAAGGCATGTTTTTGCCAACTCATAAATCCAGTAAACATGATCCCCTCACCAAAGGGGTGGTGCACCAGGCTTTGCACCGACTTTTGGTGCAGAGTCCAGTGCCTAGCGCACTCCAAAGCCGAAGAACAAACACGGTGTCCAGTCTGGAGACCTGCAAGGTTTGGGACGCATTGGAGCAACCAGGTGACGCATTGGGAGCAACTGAAGTCTAAGATAATATGATTATTTTAGGGATCTATCAATTTGATTCTATATTTGTATACCTGGAACCCAGACATGACCTCTGTTTTGATAGGAAGTTGGATGATATTTGGGGTGGTTTGGTGGTCCGGAGATCACGACCAGGTTCCAGGTATGTTACCTTTGAACACCTGGGACCCTTCTACATAATGTTGGCTGAACACAAACCTCAATCCGATCTTATGTCAGCTCCGACACCCGGTGCTGGATTGGGATTTTGCGAAGAGCGAGCTACAACCATGACACCCTCAGCTATGGATGTGTTCTCTCTTTAACCATCCAGTAACACAGATGTTTGACTCGGTGAACTGGCCACGCATTTGCCGCGCGCGCGCGCGCGCGTACGCGTGCGCGTTGCGCGGCTTGAGAGCGAGCGACGTGTCTCAGGTGGCGCAGTGGCCAGGGACCTCAGAGACGCGGCGCAGTTCCGCGCGCTGAACATCACATGGGAAGCTGGTTTTGGCGCGTGCGTCTTCGGCGACGACGGAGTTCTTTTTTTGGGGGGGTTCCTTCAGTCAAAAGATACACTCGTGGAATCCAAGGCCAGGAGATGTATAGGAGATATTAATCCTGGTATTTTGGTGTGGCAGAGCTGAAGTGATAAGCTCCGATACAGGAATACTAAATGGTTATATCCCTGTGAGTCCAGTCGACTATTTGTCCATGGTTTGACTAGATGACAGAAGTCAAAGAATTTCTTTACTTCGGTCACTCCGGAGTTCCTCGAAAAGGTGGTTCTCCTCCACCCAGCACCCGCAAGGGAAACTCATCATGCTTGGGGGTAAACCTGGGCATAACACGCCATAACCGCCCTTTCCCAGTCCCTCAAGACCGGATTGGTTCGACCCCAGACCCCGACCCAAGAGGGCGACTGAAACTCATTTTGGCCTACATAGAACCTGGTCGTGACCTCTATTTTGGATCACCAACCAGGATAACAACCCAAAATATGGTCAAACTTCAACCTTCCTATCAAAACAGTGATCATCTCTGGGCTGTATTGGTTAGGCATTTCCTTTGAATATCGCACAGCGAGCTGTCGCACAGCGACTGGTCCAGTTCGAGGAGATTTGGTGACATGTTTCCCTAACATCGGAACATCGGAGAGCACGAAGGAGTGCCTGGAAAACCGAGCTCCCGAAGCAAAACTAACCGGTTGTTCCGACAAATAAGATCCTCATACCACAGTGCCCAGTGCTTGGAATGGACCATCAAAGATCCTCATGTCATACAACATGCCGTCTGAGACCGTCATTTCTCCTTGGGACCGGGTGAAAACCGGTCGCGCCCCACGCCACTCGGGTCGCCCCGTCCCAACCCGCCCCGCCGCACGCAAGGCTCCGCCACGCTCCGTGCGGTGCCGAGCGGGGGAGCTGAGTGGCGGTCGACGGGAAGACGGACGGGCACCACGCGGCACGGGCGCTGCTGGTTGCTGGCCAGACCACGAGCGAGAACAGAGTCCATCGGGGCACGGACGGAGGTGGAAGCTCCAGGACTCGAGCGAGATGTGTGAAGCACTTCCGGATATGGGGCAAACCAAGCCGGCAGGAGCTCTCTCTCATCCGCTCTCCCAAGCGATTCGGAGCTGAGCTCCCGATTCCAGTCCTACACCTCCCGTTCTTCAACTGAGTTGTTGGGCCGTCCATCCCTTCACGTCAACGCTTTCCTCACCCCCCGACGCCCGTATTTCACCATCGGCCTGCCACGCCGCATATTTCACCGACCCTGCGCAGGTCTTCGATCGCTTCAGGGAGGATGCCATCAACGTGATCTACGCGGCACAGGAAGAGGCGCTCCGCCGCAGTCGGGGTCGCCCAGGAGAAACCGCGGCCGCGGTGGACGCGCCCGGCGTCTTGGGGAAGAACCGTATGCGAGGTGAAAAGAACCGCCCGGTGGAAGAACCCCGCCGGAGCCCGGTGGGTTTGGGAGGTGGTTTGCGGAGAAGAAGCAGGGAGGAAGTGTAAACCGTGTAGATTCTTGATTAGATAACACCCGCCAGAGGTGGATCGTAAAAGCTCCTCATATATATGGGGCATTGGGGGGGCTTTGTTGATCAAGAGTCCACATCATTAGGAAAGAGATTGAAAAAAAACACATGACAACTCAAAGTGTTTGATTCATAGGTTGTGAATAACATCACAATCACATCAACCAAACCAACTTTATCCAACTTTTAGATTTAACGATATTTAATGCGTTGCCCGTGCTTGAAAACGTCGGTTGCCTTTGTGGTGGTTTTCCGTTTCTTCCCAAATCAGCCACGAAAAACACCACCAGGGACACCCGGCGAAACTTAAACATCATGGAACCTGCCTCATGGACCAGACTGGAAGACGATTTTCCTCTGCAACCCATCGGTTTTGAGGTTCGGTCTCATACCCAGGGCGCGTCGCGCGTCCTTCGCAGAGCCACGTCGACAGAGGTTGTGGAGCCGTCTGCACCGAGTTCATCCTTTACGGCATCTTGTCCCAGGTGGCCGCGGTGCTGCCGCCGACGATGGGAGCGGAAAGCATCCGACCGGATGGTTGGGACTGGAATAAGCTATGTAGTACCGAGATGGATGGGTCATAGATGGGGACCAATGTAACGGCGGTCAGACGAAGTCATGGGTTTTCTTCGTTTCGAGCGTGCTTGGATGTTGTTCTTAGTTGTTTCTTTCGGTGTCAACGCGAGAACGCCCCGAGGGTTCATACCTGCACCCGACTTCAAGTACTGACAATGGAACATGACCCAATGGGACAATAGGTATACGGTGTACGACTGCACCCATGTTTGGGACGACGACCGGGGGTCCAGGAGTCCGGGTACAAGACTGGAAGGAAATACCCAGGCCTTCCCGAAGAAAAATCCCGCAGAGGTGATTTTACTTTGCCGTTTGCAGTGCCTCATCTAAGTGGATCGAAGTTAAGCACATCCACCCCGAAATTCAGACTTTCCATAGGTGC
The DNA here is from genome assembly GCA_963970005.1 of Durusdinium trenchii. Taxonomy (NCBI): domain Eukaryota; class Dinophyceae; order Suessiales; family Symbiodiniaceae; genus Durusdinium; species Durusdinium trenchii. Next base: position 1,015,175 of record CAXAMN010021718.1, read on the forward strand.
CATAGTCAAAAGTTACATGCCTAGAGCCTGAGTGACCCTTCTAACATAGCCCAACGTCCTACCAAAGCAGGAGTCGCATGACATGGCTATTTAAGGGGCTGACGCCCACCAGCGGGCCAGCAGGCCAACCATCAGAGGTTGTCTATTGTTGTTGTTGGTGTTTTGGTCGTGGTCGTTGGTGTTGCTGCTGCTGCTGCTGCTTCTTAGTAGTAGTAGTAGTAGTAGTAGTAGTAGTAGTAGTAGTAGTAGTA
>CAXAMN010021718.1:1015435-1061761 GCA_963970005.1 Durusdinium trenchii
GTAGTAGTAGTAGTAGTAGTAGTAGTAGTAGTAGTAGTAGTAGTAGTCATGGTGGTGGTTGTTGTTGTTGCCGGGATCTCTTTCTCTTGCTCTTTCTCTGGAAGAGGAAAAGACGAAGAGCAAGCAGATACACCAAATGCAATAATGCACTTTAGTGCACGGCCACTCGGGCAGTATATCTCGCACCACGGGCCCTGAAAAAAAACAGCTATGTTGATGCCATCTGGGTACCCGCCGAACCTCATGTCGACAAAAGTGCCTCTGTCGACGCTCTCCTCAGTGGCCTGCGAGGTTCCATGTGACCTAAAGGTATAGGCCTTGTTCACGGGAGGTTGTTCACGGGTTGGACTGCTCGGGCTCCAGGTGGGCCACGACATAGCCCCAAATACTCTGAACATCCGCAAGACGACGCTTCCTACTTACACCTCACTTGGGTGGCCAAGCTACCTGGTGGTTGCTCAAGCTCGCTGACATGCTTGGACTGCTCTCCAACCGGCCACGACCGTCCGCACCGACGTCCACACCGGTGCAGGACGCCAAGGCGGGCCTCCGAGGCGCCAAGACGGTGCTGGTCCCGGGCCCGGTGGGCGGGGACGGTGGCGTCAAGTGCTTGGGGATCACGGAGGGTGTGGGGAAGGCAGTGCCGTTTGGGGGGACGGACATGGACATGACCTTGAGATATCTTGAGTCAATTGAGTGTCCAGTCATGACTGGTTTTTTAACATGCTTTAATTACCATTCGAATACGTTCGTATGATTCCCAGGTGAAATATGTTCCAGTCAAAACGGAAGTTTTGGGTTGGTGAGATCACTGAACTTCCAGTTCTGTACAATGTTTCACAGGGCACACATCGTCCATGACACACGTCGCCTTGTGGGAAATTTTACGGGAAGACAGTGGCTGTTGCCAAGAAGTGAGCTAGGCTTGGTTTTGCGTATGGGTGATTTGCTTTCCCGAACTGGGTGAATTCGTTCTGGGGAATATGATGAAGTATTGTGTTTTCGTACTTTTTTCCGGCTCGTTTTTGCAAACTCAAGTAAGTAGGGAAACGATTCAAACAGTTGGCCTATCTATATAGATGACATCTCGAAGTCATCGCATGTGGAAATCAGTGTTTTCGTTCACCCAGGCTCTTTGTGTGGCCGTTCGGCTCTTCCACGTAACCAATGTGATCTGTTCATCATGACATCTTTTTCCACCCGGAAGATGATATGGGTGTGTATTTTATTAGGAAGACCCCTTGGCCCCATGGGTAGACTGGTCTGAATCCTCTTCTTCCATGCAGGAGGTCGAACTGGGAAGTCCTCCTATTTTAGTAGACATCCATTATAACCAGCACCCAGACGACTTGTTGATCCACATGGTTTGATGGTTTTTGGACACAATTGCCCGCCCCCAATACCCGGTTACGCGAAGTATTCTTCGCTTGCTGGCCTTCAGATGCCTGGTCTCCTGCAGTGAACACCATGGGTGTTCCATTGGGTTTGCTTGGTTTCCTCAGATCTTCCGAAACAAAGACAGCAGCTCGAAACAGTTCAGTTCAGATAGCTTCACATCTCCGCAACATGCATCTCCGATCTCCGTGCGGAGCCTTCCTCGAGGTCCGAACTGAACGAGCCAATCGCCAGCTGAGGTCCGCAAGGGCATCACCAAAGAGGCCTGTGTCTTACGAGCGAGCCACGCGATTCGAGCACACAAATCGGAGGGATCGGAGGGATCGTGGGATCTGATTGACACGGGTGACGACTTCCCCGAAGGCACCCCCCACTGACCAGGTCAGGTCTCGATGAAGCACTGAGCTCAATCCATGCTTGAGCAGCTCAATCCATCTTGGGAGTCCGCTTGTTGGTGCATCATGACATACCCAAAGGCTCATTGGACCCTCAGTTCGCTAGGGTCTTGGACCTCAAACATGTAGCAGTTGACATATCATGACTCATCCATAGCACGATGTTCTTAAAGGAGATAGACGATAGCTGTGCGCAGCTGGCGATGCAAGATTATGACTTGGACCACGGGACCGTTCGTCTGTAGAACTGTGCTGATCTTCAGGGCGGCTTCCAGCTGTGGCACATATCAATGACATGTATCGCCCCCCCTCCCCACCAAGAAGCAGACGTAAAGAAGATGAAACCCTCCAGTCCGGCACAGCAGGGAGTGAATCAATTCTGTCAGTTCAAGAGGCCGGAAGTGACTGCTCAGCTCCAGATCGGGGCTGATTCAGATCCTCCAATGGAACAGGTTGGCCGTTGACCTCTTCTTTTTCTTTGCCCTAAGAATGCTTGGTTTCTCCATGGCAGGTGTCTGGACCCTCAAAACCTTGCCTCGATTGGTAGGGTTCTTTATTTCTTTATACTGCCCTTGTTACTAGCAGCGATGCACTTGTTACTACGTAGCAGCGATGCACTTGTGACCACCTCCGAAAAGCGTCGCTCCAGGCAGTGAAGAGGGCCATCACCAACAGCCGAAGTCGCTACGTGGTGGACGCTCCAGGCGCCTGCGATGGAGCTGCTGTCCTCAACTCGTGGAACCCATCCCAGATGATCCCACTGGCGCGACAGTCTCGCCTACCAGGAACAGGGACATCCTGTCTGGGTCACCTAGCTGGACTACCCTCCACTACTGTCTGGGATCTCCAGCGACACCCAGACAGGATGGTCCAAGTATAGGTTTGGTTTTTTCTTGGTGGTGCTGCTACCTACCGATCGCTGGAGAAGATGCTTTTGCGAGTTGGGTATCAGAGGAGGCAGCTCTTTACACAAACCGTGAACGAGATCAGCTAGGAGTGCCAGCTCTTAGGGTCCAAGGGGGATTCAACACTTTCGTTTTTCTTGAAGGGTATTTAAGTTTCACTTCTAGCTGGCGGCCACAGACCCCGGACAGCTTCGAAGTCAAAAAATAGCAAAGTTCCACTTGAATTGGTCAGATTACATGGGTGTTGTGCTCAGCCCTAGACTGTTTTTTTTTGTGGCTGTTTTTGTCCGATACTCTCGCGGGGAGGCTGATTATGTACATGGGGAACCCGTGGAGTAACTATTCAGGGAGTTTTACTCCGTGCATGTGAAACCGATGGATTTTGTTTGGAAGGGTCCAGGCTGCTCTGGTCCTCTCTGCTCCTTGCTTCCGGGCCTCTGCTTGGTTTTTTACGGCTCGAATCGCCTTGCAGCGTCGGTCGTGTGGGGCGCGCGACACGAACGACAAGAAGTGGTGGATGATGTCGAAGGTCATCTCCGCCATTTGGATGAGATGGTTAGGGCTGGGTAGAGCTGTTGTATCCAGGAGTCTGCCTCCCTCTTGAGTTTTCAGGTATGCCACCTCCACATTGGCTTCTGTACCCTTATTCTTGCACAGATTGCACAGATCCTACTGCTCAGTGTTGCGAAATCCCTTCGTGAAATTGCGTTGCTGGTGGTAGCGTTACCCTGAGAGTCAAGAGAGTCTTTTTGACTCTCAAAATTCATGGTCTGACGAAGAGGGTATTGTATTAGGTACCTGGAACTTCCGACTTCACTGGGGCAACATCTCCCCTAACCTTGAAAGACCACTTTATCCAGGCATCGTTGGCCTGGTTTTGTAATGTAAAAATCCATAAAAGTCCTTAAAACACAGGGTTGGACGGAATCGCAGGGTCTCCGTTCTCCTCGACTTCTTCCAAACAGACGTGAGTCTCCGTCCCTGACATGGGAGGCCGCAGTTCGCACACCCCGCGGTTCGCGTCGAGGGACTCACCGGAACTGCATCACCTCATCGTTCCACCATCGAAACGAGCGGAAGACGGCCATGTCGGCTGATGCAGAAAGCTGCGCAGACATGGAGCGTAAACACCGGGGTTGAAAAAAGATACAAACAACAATAATAAAAAAAAGAAAACCAACTTTATTCTTCTATGCCCGGCAGCTTCGGTAGTTGCGAATCAGAACTTATGAGATCGGTTGTTTGTCTTCATGACGGTCCGGGCGATCGATGGTCCGATGGGAATGGATCACACCGATCACTGTTGATCCGTCTCAGTTGACGAATGCTGTTCTATTCAGTGAGCAGGTCAGTTCTAACATGTTCTATAGATATATACCTTGGCTTTGTCCTGTTAGTAACGGTCGGTACACAATTATCACTGTATAGTTAGAGAAAGGCCTGCCACCTAACCATCATCATCCACTGTTCTTGGGAATGAAATAAAGCCCAATCTATTACAGCAATATATTCTATTACCAAAGATTTCCAAAGAGGTTCAGTGAAAAAACTGTGAAAAAACAGTGAACAAAAACTAGCGCGATTCCCCAAGGGATCCCAAAAGCCTCTCACACACCAAACTAGGCGAGACCCCTTCCAGGTCAACACTCCGAAATCGCATCGCTCGTCGAAAGACGAGCTTTGTTCTGAGGCCCGGGAGGCGATCGAGCTCATTCAAGATGGTAGCACCGTCGCCACCGGCACCTCACCATGCATCCGAATTGGGTGGTGCACTCATGGGCTTGGTGGGTGACAAGTATGTGTCAAACTTGGTGTGGGGAATGGGGTTTCTTGCTGGGTGGTGGCGACTGCACAACTACTGGCTTCTTAGAAGGATTATATAGATGTACACCAATGGTAGTCAGTTTATGGCTACCATAGTTATTGTTTGAAGTACAGTACAACCTCTTGTTTCTTTGGTTTCTCACATCGCTTCGAACTGCCAACCAGCCAGAAACGCCCGTTCGCGTTCGCTCCGTTACCTCGCCGCGTCGTTCGCTCCGACGTAACCGCTTGAGGTGTAGCGAAGCCGTTGCAGCGTTGCAGGTATCGACTTAGTTCTGGGCACAGCCGGCACGGCCCGACTTAGTTCAGACTCTTCCCTTCACTTCGACATTCATATGTACGAACGCATGCCACTAGGCAGACCCCCGAAAATCATGAAGACACGCGTTGTCCATGACACTTGTGTCTTCATGGATCACCTGGGAGTCCGTTTTTCATGGCTGCATGCTCGTAGGTTTGAGACGGTTTGAGACACATCCAAACACCTAACATAATTCTCCAACCCATGACTATCGTTAGGTTGGAGGACATCGCTCCTAGGCTGGAGGCACTGCTTTAGGCACTGCTTTCGTAGATCCACCGATCCCTGCTCGCTCAGCTGGCTTCTTGGGCCTCGTCTTCCCGGAAGACTTGGCCATGGAGTTGGAGCGCCAGTTCCTGGAGACTGGCCATCCCAGCCGCTTGGTGCCACGGTGCGTTCCACGCGGCGTTGGGCGTCGGTTTTGGGGGGAAAGGCAGCACTTGTTTTATGCCAGAGATGGTGGGGAATCAGAGTGCAGGAGGCAAAAGGTACACCAGAAGCATCCAGAACGTACGTCTATTTTATTTGTTCTTTTTGTAGTTCGATACATATTCATATCTTCCCTACGAGTCAGGTAGATCCTGTCAAACCTGTAGTGTTTTTTGGATGGTTTCACCTACCACTTGGACCATTAAGCCTCTTGTTTTGGCCATCGTCCGAAAACAACCATGAAACAAAACGGTCTTGACTTGACCGGCGTAGTTAGGAGCCGGACCACTGCATGTGGTTCTTGCGGATGGATGGACGATGGGATAAATGGAGGACAAACTGATAAACTCCTCAAACATTAGCACCAAACACAGTCCAATCTCCATCAAAGACCCCACCATAGTCAAACCACTCACACCAATCACACAGACTCCGGACTGTTATTCACAACCAGCAAGGGGGGGAACACATGAAATTGAACAATGGAGAGGTGTTCACTGTTCACCTGCGCCATCACATGATCATCTGATCATCCCCTCTCTTTTTTGTGCAATCCAGATCTCCCTGGAACTAGATAACCCCTGACCCACCAAAGCGCAGATCACCGGCTAAATACCGGTCTGAGAGCGTCAGGCGAGAGCGTTTGAAGCTCATTCTGCCTTTGCGTCACAAGAAAAATCCGCCGCGGAACCACCGGCAAACACCCGAGGTCGCCGGTCGCCGGTCGCCCCGCCCGGGTTTGTCGGGTCTCTCGATCGACACGGCCCGTGTGTGGCATCGCCGACCGCTTTCGCCGCGTTGCGGCGCCGCGGCTGGGCGAGGAGATCTCACCTTGATGTACGCGGCCGGGCAGGGCGACGGCGCCTCGAAGGGCGTGAATCGCTTCAGCGCTCCGGGCTTGGTGAAGCGGGTGATCGGCGGCCATTGGGGCTTGGTGCCTCGGCCAAACCGAGGCGTGGCGGTTGTTCGGCCGGGATGAGGCGGGGTGGGGAACAGTTAGGGTGGGGAGTTATAGTGGGGGAGTTATATGGTGGTTTCAGAGTGGTAGATGGCACCATCTCCAAGTTTGGTGGTTCAAACACGGATTTTTGTCTACTCTAAAACCACTGTTTAACAGTGGTGTGGGGTGGGGTGGGTGGTTTTGGAGTGCTGTGGGTTTGTTTGGAGGGGTTCGGTGATTATTCCGAGTACAGTCTAATTGGAGATGGCAAGAGGACTGGTTGCTCCACAAGCATTCAGTTTGGGTTCCTCCAAGAACAGTAGCTTTTGATCTCGGAGTTGTCATGAAGACTTGAGGGATGAGAAAATGCCTCCAGAAACTGTTTCATGCCTTGGTCCTCCACTCTGAAGAACATCACTTCTCGGGGGGTCTTTAGGACGCCGCATGGCGCCGCTATCCACTTGTTTTCTTTTGGACATGGATCTCTTTCATTCAAACACGATTAATTCAGGGACATGGTAGCAACACCAACCTCCAGCTTTGAACAGTTGCAGCAGGGGGGGTTCGACAGAAGGAGACGGAGCCCGTCATTGAGGCTCAAGGCCCCTTGATCATCCTGTAAATTTAAAGGTTCCAACACAAATAGACGAGTGCGTCCCGCCATAACGCATAAAGAGGGATTCGAAGGTGAAAAAACTGTGAAACATATTGAACAATAATATTCTTGAAAATTCGCTTACAGCATCCTACAGCCTTTCATCATGTACTCCCACCCAAACGTAACTCTCACGCCTTTGACCTTTCGAGTTTGGAGAAGTCTTGTTTTGATTGTTTTAGGAGAAGCCCCTTCGTCGACGAGGCACCTTAGGAGCTTTGGGTTGGAGGAAGTGATTTCAACACTGAAACCGAACCTGGAGGATCCCATCAGGACTGTCACCATCGGAACCAGGACTTCTGGCGCTCACCAGTGGCTACCAGCTCTATAGTGATTTACCTTGAGTCCTTTGGATGTTGACCCGGGCCCCATCCTCTACCCGCGCCCCATCCTCTACCTCGGCTCGCGCTTCTCTCCCAGGTGCCGAAGCTCCAAGCCTTGGCTCTCCAAAATCAGATCGAGGCCTACAACCTCCCGCAGGGCGTGCGACTCGGACCGGCGGAACGAAAGCCACCGACGGGTCCAACCGACGAAGGGGAGTCGACTCCGATGACCCCGATCGACCAAGCGGACTTGGGGGTTGACTTGTGGTCAAGAACGGTGTTTTTTCTGCACAAGTTCTTACACAAAAAAAAACAGTTTCAACACAAGTTCTTGCACTGTGAACAACTGTTTCTGCACAAGTTTTTTTCTCAAGTGTGATCGTGACCTTCATGCCACAGAAGCCCCACACACACTTGAAAAGCCGCTGACAACACGAATGTCTGCCAGGAGATCTGGACCTCTCAGCTGTGATTAGTTGCGATCAAGGCAGTAGTGAATCAGTTGTAATCAAGGTGATGTTTGATTAGTTGTAATCAAAACTCTAGTAAATCATTGACTGTTTTTTTTTGAACACAAAGCAGGGACCCACTGGACAGCGTAATCAACAGATTAAACAAACACACGAACCACCACAGATACCTTTTCACCCAGGTGGGGAGTTGTCTTCGTTGGCCGGAGACCCCCCACCTAGCTCTGGCCCCCTGCGCTTGGTTTAAACAATTGCCCTGGCGTCTTTGCTATCAGACTGACGTTCTTTCATTCAGAGAGGCACAAAAATCCCTCTTTGTTCTGGGACAGCAATCCCACCCGTGCCGACATCTTAGAACCGTTGACCATGTGAGGATGAGGAAAGAACACCTGCAGATCTGAGGATCTCGCAGATGTTCCGAGACATTGCTGCCAAGCGCCCGCGAACCATCAGTAAAGTGGGTTCTTGGGCAGAAGAAAATCCAAGCGCCAGCTGTTAGTGGGTTCCTGCTCAGTTCGGAGAAGACGTGTCTTCTAGCAGGTCGGAGCTGGAGTGTCAATAATGGGTAAAATAGGGCCTCCCAAGGACCTCGGAAGAAGGGACATGTACCAAAATCCGTTGGCTGGGGGCTGGGGGCCTCCATAAAAAGATCCATATGTGATTCAAATTAACAAGGTTCCGAAAGACTCATTTTTCATGGAGCAATCGGGACCTTTTATGTTAAACAATTTGGAAGTGACGAGGAATTGAGAAAGGCCACAGGCTAGACCTGCTAAGGAGAACTGTTTTATATGGTAGGTGTGGGGTTATATATGTTGGTACTTGGCAATATCGTGATGTTCCCCTTCCGCCTGGTTGGCCATCGTTGGTTCGAGGCTTACATACCTTTGTGGATCCTCTCCACGGTGGTGGCCGCTTGAACGCCGCCACCACGGAAGACCTGGTGGAACGCATCCACTTTGACGGAGAGACGTCGCGTGGTTCACGACGATGGACGGAATGGACGGTGGAGACGGTGGACGGTGGACGGTGGACGTGGAGGGATGGATGGTGCATTTTCCGTGAGGATCGGGGGTCGCCATGAACCTGTTGCCTTGAAGCAACCTAGCTGGTGCGGAACTCGAGAGCCATAGGGAGATAGTATATTGAAATTCAATATATATATATATATACCTAGAACCTGGTCGTGAGTCGTGACCTCTATTTTGGACCACCCACCACCCAAAATATGGTCCAACTTCCTGTCAAAACAGAGCTCATGTCTGGGTTCCAGGTATATATGTGGATTGAAACACCTTTGGAGAACATCGTTGGACCCTCCAAACCCACCTGCAGATCCATCCGAACCACCGTGTGAGACGGTCGAATAAAACATGCACTCCCTCGAAGCTCGATGGTGACTTGGATGGCATGGCCCGCGAAAGGACCCAACGAAGATCCGACCAAACAGGTGGTGGTTTTCACAACTCCACATGTCGGTGACTCGGAGTGTAAGCCTAGATGTTTTTTTTCGCCACATTCTAGGCGTCACAGCCTGTTTTTGCATGGTACAACTGGGTGAGACATGGTGAGACGATGCTTTTTTCATCTTTTTTCTTCTCTGTCTGGGCGGCCGCTTGTCACGGAAAGCTTGATCACCTGCAAAGGCCCCTTTTTTTGGGAGATTCGTGAAGCCCCCACACAAGCTCCAACAGTGGGACAGTTCGGTCGAAAGCTTTTCTTTTCTGATGCATTAAGCAAGGGCCCAACACCATGAGGCCTTTTCCAAGCCTAAACTGAGTCTGCACCCCGGTGAACCTTCTGACTCGGGGGTCAGTGCAGGTACTTAGCCTTCAAAACCCGTCCGCTGGATGTGGCCTTCCTGCGCGGCACCACCGCAGATGCTGATGGGACACTGGGATCTGCGGTCATCAAGCGAAATGGGAAGTCCAGAGACGGAGAGCAGATAAAACGGAAGTGGCTGAAAGATGTTATAGCCCTCCTTCTCAGAGATCCACTGCCACCTTCTCAGGTTCGGTACGACTCTCCAGTCGGTATACATGGAGTTTTTTTGCTCACTGCACCGCCCAGTGGATCCGGGTAGAAGCATACCTTGACCCTCCACGCTGGGCGTACTTGGTACTGTTGAGTCGTAGCTTTCACCCTGTTGGAAGATGACAGAACCGTGCTCCGTTCTGTCTGGCATAGCATGGAAGACGAAGTCAGAACCTGACAGAACCAGTTCGTCTCCAGTTCACTGGCAGATTCAGGCCAGCGGAGATTCTTCCTTAAGGGGCCTATGGGTGAACTTCTTCTGGTGACTCTATTCTTTTTCTTGGTTCCTTAACTTTAAGAAGGCCAAGAAGTATGCCTCACTTGCTGCTAAAGTATGTGGTTCCAAGAAGTAGGCCTAGGTTAACTTTTAAGTATGTTCCAAGCTAGGCCTCACTTTGCCAAAGCGACATTGACCCCCCCAAAAGAGGAACCTGTTCTGGCCATCGCATGAATTTGGACCTCCCAACATCGATGATGTTCCACCACATCGACCAGCCATGTTATCCTGGTTTTGCTTTTACTCTTCAGGCGATTGTTTATGTTCCCGAACTGTTATTCTGTTTTCTTCATCCCCTAGCCCCTGGGGAATATACGGTATTTTCTTATTCTTTACCGGTTCCTGGACAGTAAATCCAAGAACATGCTATCACTACTCGTGACATGTTTGGCTTTTGAGGAACATCACTATGGAGACACGGCAGTGGAAGGGGATAGTCGCGACGGCAACTGCTCGCCATGGGTGGCCTCCACCATGATGGGATGGCCGGTGCACATGTTTTGCTTGGAGTGTACACCCGAATCAGTTTATAATGTTCTTCTCTTTTGCAGGATGTCAACACATCACAATTTTTTCTCACATTGTGTCCCCCAGGTGGTGGGACAACTTCATGTGGCTATTTGTGTCATGGACCTATCCCGTTGGATCACAGTCTTCCTCCACTTCAGTGGGTCAAGATGGGTCAAGCACCAAAACAGGAACATAAAAAAGGATCTAAAAGAAGCAACGCACAAACCACTTGGTATTTCTTTTGTATTTTTCAGATCTTCTTCATGTATGTTTGAGACATGGAACCTTGCATATTAGGTGAGTTTTTTGAAAGCTTGCCCGCGTGTGGACTTCTTCTGTGAGTGTCACCTTGCGCATAGAAAACACACACGTGGTTGCTCAGGGTCCCTTGTGACTGCCAAACAATAGGTCAAGAGGTTTAGTGAAACCCTGCTAGCCATCAAATCACCAGCTCACTAAACCTACCAAGACCTGCTGAGGCACATCTGTCTTTTCTTTTCAAGAAAGGGTTCTTGCAGCACCTCACCAGAAAGGCACCATTGAAACGTTTGGGGAAGGACCCTTGGTAGTGTCCCCACCAGTTGGAAGATTGACATGAGGAAAGAATCTGCATGGACATTGTTCAGTTTGGAAGCACTCCCAAAACACATTTCTTGGATGAAATTAGATTCTAAAGTTTTTTTTTGGCCAGTGGAGTGCTCTTGTGGGAATCATGGTAAAGATTTGTTACTATGTTTCACATGCCAACACCCTTTGACCCCGCGGTTCGGCGTTTCGTCTCCCTCCCCCTCCTTTCCTTCATCTTTCTCAGGAGAGGGAAGGCTTATTTCTGGAGAATCTGGCTATGGCCATGGCCGCGCACAACTCGGGCGGCCGGGTGATGGTGCAGGTGGAACACTTAGCCCAGCGCCATTCGCTGCCTCCGAGGCGCGCCCCCCCCGAGACGAGACGAGACGACTCCGACGGTTCGCCTTTCGGCGTGGTGGGGGGGTGGTGAGCGTTGGGAGCGTTGGCGCGGTTTGGTGCGTTGCTTTGGCGCGTTGGTTTGGGTGCGGTTTTTGGAGGCTCCAAGCGTTTTCAGAGGCGAGGGTGCCCCAAGGCGAAACGGTAGCAGGTAGCAGTGGCAGCGAAGGACAAGGTTTCTGAAGGCTTCAAGGGTCTGTGTTTGGAAGGGATGTTCTACAGGAATGGTCAGTGTTATGGTCTGCTGGTCCTACTTCAGGTTGAATGATTTGATGAACGGTGGGTTCGGGGCAAGTTCTGCTGGCAGGCAAGTGAAGATTCCTGGGATCCTGGTGGACTGTGTGGTGCTGTCTAGGCCCGTCTCTTGGCGAAGCGGGTTTGGAGGAGAGAGCGACCCTACAGGGACCTGATGCGAAGGTGAAGAGATCCACATGGAACCAGATGCGGACCAGACTGGAAGACCCTTTTCCTCTACAACTCCGGGCGCCGTGGTTTTCAGGTTCGGTAGGTCTGAGAGCCCTGGAGGGCTTGGCTACGGCGGATGCGGATGCTAGCGGGAACCGGCGCGCGTGAAGCGCCAGTTGGGGGTCATGGCATCTGGAAAACCGAGCCTTTTTCGATTGAAAAGGAACAGAATAGACCGAATAGAATGACAGGGTCAACCTACCAGTGTGTTCCTTCAGCATTCTGTTTCTTCAACCCACAGGCATTTCTGTAGTGGTGGTTCAGATATGTTCAGATGGGTGAGCCAAAGCAGTTTCACTGGATTTCACTTGGCTTGCCAAACAGCAACACAGCAGGGGTTGGTACTCTTCCGTACTGTTCCTGATTTTCGGTGGGTCAGGCTGAATCCACTGGTTCTGAGCTCAGCCAAGTTCTACGTGCATCTCCGATCAAAGCCGATCCTGAGAACTCCTTTGGGCGCCGTTTTCAGGAAAAGGCCATCTTCTGGTTGAGCACAGGGGCCATTTCAGGTGCTACACATGGGGGAGACCATCTCGGATCTTCCACTTTCGGCACGACACCGACATGTGCATCATTCCACCGGTCCGCGCCCGGCTCGCAGTCTGCGCCGGTCCCGGCCGGCTCGCGCGGAAGTCGTCCGACTTTTGGCGGTGCGAGCTTCTTGGGGCAGATCGGCTGACCAGGAACACCACTGGCAGACCTTCTCGGTGCCCTATAGCCCCGCCTTTAGCCACGAGATACGCCTCGCCAGCGAAGCGCTCGTGCCCGGGACTGGGTAAGGTGGACGGGTGAGGGGGAGCGACATGGGAACGGCCCTACGAAATGAAGCCTGGCATGGATTAGCCAGGAACATGGTTCAACCTGCAATATCCTTAGCTTGGAGTGGGAATCCGCACTCAACCTGATATCGGCTTGTAACATTGTATCACAAGATCTGTCCACTGCCACTAGGTTGATCATCAACCTATAACTTCTTTCCACCGAAAGAATCCTTTTGGTGAATACTGATGGTTCATGGTCCCACTTGGCCCAGTACTTGGCCTTATAGGTTCTTTCGCCTGCCGAAGACCATTCGTCTAGGCAAGTGTGCAACAGTCGCAGCGCCGTGTCAAGGCAAGCGCACGGGGCCATCCTTGGGCACCCATTAGAATCAGAACAAATCATTTCATATCACAGCTCATATACCAGGCAGCCGGCTCAGCGCGGTTGGAGCCCCAAAACAGTACAGCAGGCTTGAAAGAATCTATTCAAATAAAGAATGGGAAGCTTCATTCCAAGAGACCTCCATCTGTGTTGTGCCTGATTTGCACCCCAGGCCCTCATCCCATCAACCTCATGTACCGATCCTCTCAGACCCCCCCAAAAACCTCCCCTAGCCTCCTCGCGGATCCGATCCTTTTGGACTCAGACTCTCCAAAACAAACACATGCCTATACCATCCTATACCTAACCTGGTCGCGACCGGGCCAACCACCCCAAATTATTGATCCAACTTCCCAAAACAGAGGTCACACATGGTCAGACTGTTTGGGTTCCAGGTACATTGACCTCCCCAAACCACGTCCGTTTCGACCTTCGACCTTCCAACCTCGACCGACCTCAGGATCCGATTGGCCTGGACGAGCGGAAGGTCATCGCACGCCGGGCCATCTTGGAGCTTCGGCCCAAGGCCCTCGTCAACGTGGGCGCCGGGATGCCCGACCGGGTGGCCATTTGGGCGGCATTGGGGATGGGGGGATGGCTTGAGTTGGGCGAGTGGGCGAGTGGATGTTGATTTGAACTGATGCTTTCAAACCGGATCCAGACTCTGGATCTGAAGACTTCTTTGATGAGTATTGATGAGTGTATACTGTATACTAGTATATGGATGAGTTCTGGTGACGTCACTTCACCTAACTCGCTGGCCAAGAGTTGCTTCTGCTGTGTTCAAAGAAAGTCTTGCGGAACTGCACCGATCCTTTGTCTCGACCGGTCCGGCCAATCCTCATTTGGTCAAGCGAACTAGTTCAGTTGATGACCTAATCCGACAAAAAAAATAGAAGACCTCTCAAAGGCTCAGAGTTCGGAGCCTCAGTTCGAAAACACCGGGTGAACTGGACCGAGGGTCGCAGTTGGTAGCAGTTGCTTCAGGGCCGAGTTCGGGTCGCGTTTGGGTCCAAGACTCGCACGGGAGAGCAGCAGCGGGTCGAGTCCTCGGCCACCGAACAGCTGTCTGGTTCTGCAGTTCGGGTTCTGACGGATACGCGTGGCCGAGTGGTTGGTGCATGTTCCTTTCCTTTTTGTTGGGAGAGCGAGCGAGCTTGCAGCAACATGCTGCTGGTTATACTATTTTTTTGTTGGACTAGAATTTCAGCTGGATGATAGATCCAAAGGTAGGATGAGACTTTCAATATAGCTAAGAGGATCTTCCAGCTTGTACCCCGCATGTTCCGCCGAAAGAAACGGACTAAGTCACCCATACCAAGAACCTTTTGTGTACCAAGACCCATGGCCATGTTGGATCCTGATAAGTAATAGAAAGGGTTCTCAACCAGAACACCCTAAGGGGTGTCTATTGATAGCCCCTTAGAGGTTAAGGGGTGTCCATTAACCACCCCTTGTGGGTCCTAGAATCATGCTAAATGTTTTTCTGATTAAGTAATAGGGTTGTAATTGGATGAGCTCCAGGATCCAACCTGAAAAGAGCGACCTTCAATCGACACTCCGTGTTCGCTCTCAGGCACGGGTCGCGCATGAGGAAGGCGTGCTGGAGCAGGTGACCATCACTTTAGAGCCAGGTGAGGCTTCAACGACGCGCCGTTGCTGGTAGGTTGGAGGCCATCGCTACTAGGGACAAGGGCCTTATTACTAGCAAGAAGCTACGCACGGCGGAGGCCTTCGCTTCTAGTCTGGAGGCGAATCGCTTGTAGCTCGGAGGCTCGCCTGAGCGGTTCGCTACTAAGCGTTCCTGAGCGCTCCCCTCCCTCTGAACAATTCCGGGCTTAACCTCCAAGCGGTCGAGTCCGGTCTGGTACCCAGTTTGCCCGGTTCGGGTCAGCGAAAACGAGCCAGTCGTGTTCTAGAGGATCCGCATGGATTGACAAAGGTTACCTTAGGGTAGCTCAAGAGTATAACATATCTCAAGGAATATACAGTCAGGGACAAACAGTTAGAAAATAAACGCAAACAATTTATTTAGATATTTCTAGCTGCATTTAAATACTTATAGCATATTTTAACTGTTTGTCCCTGATAGTACTACAATAGGCTATAATATATTCATGGGATCAATATTAGGTCATACTGAGTCATACTCCTCGAATCTCCTTGAGCTTTTCCTCTACCAACATCGATCACAAAACAACCAGCACAAAGCAACGATGTATTTACTGCACAGTAGTTCTAAGGGGGGATATCAGGTTATAAAGTAAAAAGTGACATTTGATGGCTGCACCATCCTGTCTGGGTGTCCTGGCGTGTGGAGATCCCGGTAACGTCACGGAGGGTAGTCCAGCTAGGTGACCCAGTGGCCGGATGCTCCTGCTATTGAAGATGATCTTAAAAGAAGTATAGTATATAGGTATATTGAAGACCTATACCTATCAGACTATATAGGTATATGACAAGATGCTATACCTAGGCCTATATAGTCTGATGTAGTTTATTCCGTCCTTGATCAAATGGCCGGGGAAATGCTTCTACCTGGAGTCACATGGGGTGGTGCCATGGGGCCCGGACGTTCGGAACACCCCGGGCCCCGCACCCTGTCCTCCATGATCTCCATGGAACTTCTTGTATAAAATGGTGGATTGAGAGTAATTGAGAGTAGATGGCACAATCTCCAAGTGTGGGTGCTTCAAACGGACCCCCTATTCTTTTTTCAGGACATTCTTGGGGTGCCAGTGCCATCTACTCTGAGGTTTCACGGTTTCACTTGCGTAGATCCGTCCCAGAAATCCTGTAGAGCCGTCGGGATCCACAAGAACATCACGAGTTTAGAGATAAAGGCCTGCATGATCATCCACCTGTCACTGGTAATTGGTTACCCAACCAACAACCATTTGGGGGCTTGAAATATCTCGAACATCGTTCTCCCTTTCAAGCTGCGGTCCACATGGAAAAGCCATGAAAAGCCAACAAAAAAATTAGCAAGGGTCTTCGAAGCGGGAGTTTCTGAATTCCTCTTCGTTTTGGTTGTTGGGCACCAAGGGAGATGTTCAAGAAGCCGATCTGAAAGACGAGAGAAGATGACATCATGTCATGATCATGAGAAGATGACATTCATTGACATTCGGAGGCAGTCCATGCTCGGAACCGCCAGTCGCTCTTGCGTAGTTTCAAGGCCTCAGGCCTCTTTTGGAGGTTTGACTAGTCCGACAGATCTGTCAGGGTGGCGTCGAGGCGGCGTTGGCCACCCCCGCCTGTCGCTCACTGTTTGGGCCCAGTCCCTGTCTTGTCACCGGGATGTCACGGAGTACAGCGGTGAGAAGAATCCCAGCATGGATGTGGGAGTAAGTCAGTCACGGGCACCGCAAACGGGCGGTTGACCGTCTTGGCTGAGCAGATTCCCTCTAATAAGGGATGTGAACCGAGCTCCCATGGGTTGGGTGGAACATTCGGTGCCATGACAAAAAACCAGCCTCATGGTGGTGTTTTGGGGTTCGTGCCTTGACTTCTCTTCTTCACGCAGGGGTGGTCGGCGGCATTCCTGCAAGCTCGCCCAACTTCGGCGCCGCGGTCAACGTGGACGCGCTCATCGACCAGCCATCGATGTTCGACTTCTACGACGCCCAGCCATCGCACCGGGGTCCGACGGGGCGGCGCGCATTTTGACCGGGGCGGTGGGTGGCGGGTGGATGTCAGTGGGTGGAACTGTGGGTGGATCAGAGAGGTCTTTTTGAAAGGATTGGACCATCACGATCTGATCGAAACAGGTCGCCGCTTTAGTGTCATTTGAAGATCAGAAGGCCCAAACTCTCGCCTCCGCAGGCTCCGAATCTGGAGGAAACATCGGAAACCGACCTAGGCAGCCTAGGCACCGATCGTGGCCTCCACCACATCCGTCAACGAGTTGCAACCCCTCCGTGGTTCAACCAGCACCCCCCGGTAGAATCCAACGGCTTCCCGCCCGTCGATTCTGCGCCGCGGAACCCCAACACCCACGGCTTCGTCGTCGGCTTCGTCGCTTGGGGTAGACGTCGGCCACCACGCGGTCCTGTACTTTCTGGCGTGTTGAGCACTGGACTCTTTCCGCGGTGGAGAATGCCTTCAGCACATGGGTGACTCAGTTTGTTAATACAGAAGTCTTCTATGAAGCTCCAAGACCATGATGTGTTCAATCAAGGAACCTGTCACCTACCTACAGTTCATTGTAACCTGAACAAATAGCCCTGGCTAAGCTCCAAACCGTCCCAAGAGTGTTCCTTTCCCCCGAGGATGGCGGTGGCTTGGACATGGCGTTTCTGGGCATGGCACAGGTCGACGCGGCTGGGAACGTGAACTCTTCACGCTTTGGCACCAAGCTGTCGGGCGCGGGAGGCTTCATCAATATCAGCCGCTCGTATTGCGAGCCAATGGGATGCTTTTTTCATGCTCCTCGTGAGTAGGGAGAGGTGGTCTTGTTCTTGTTGTTGTTGCTGTTGTTGTTGTTGTTGGGGGTGAGCGGGTGGAGAATCGGGGGGGTTGGAATTTGGGGTTGGTGTCTTTTGGGGGGGCTGAAATGGGCTGAAAAAAAGTGCGTGTGTGTGTATATATATATATATAGAATGATTGCTTCATGCTTTAAGCAGAGCGGACTACATTGAGCTCATTTCTGTCCCGTCAAGACAGTGATACTCGATTTCTTGCGATGTCCAAATGAGCCATTCCAGGGACGTGTGTAGGGGCAGCCGGCTGCTTGATGGAGCAGCCGATCGTGTGCTATTGCTTCAGAAGGTGGCTGAACACATCTGGGCACGACCCTTTAGGGTGGAATACATGCCCTAGGGCTCCAAGTACATCTTCAGAAGGTGGGACTGGGCTTCAGGGGTCCAACCACCTGAGGAAGTACGACTAGAGCCCCAGGGATGAGTGTCAGTGTGAGAGACAAACATCTAAGACACAGAAAAACGGTTGGGGGGCCAAGCCTTTTTTGTGAAAGAAAGGGCAGCAGAAAAGCTGGAAGCAGCTAGCTGCAGCTAGCTCTTCGTGTTTCGTCTTTTGGACATTGTTGCAACCATTGGTAGGTGGTTTCCACCAGGTTAACGCTCTCTGTCATAGTCATGGTTGGTTACCATCTATACTTCTTGTTTTGCTGAGGCCAGAATTGCAAAAAGGTCGTCTTCGTGGGCACCTTTACCTGTGATGGATTGGAAGTGTCAGTTCAAAATCAACTCACAATCCTCAAGGAGGGCACGTGCCGCAAGTTTGTGCAGCAGGTGGAGCACGTCACCTTTTCCGGTGACTATGCCACTTGCCGCACTTGCGAGATTGGAAGCCAGCAAGCTGCCCTTCTTTCTGCAAAAATATATTCCAAACACTGTGATGAATCCTATAGTTGTTCTATGTTTTTCCGTTTTTATTAAATGTTCATAGGCTCACAGGTTGTCATATATAGTGAAGACAGGGTACCGCCCCCCAATGTCACACACAGACTCTCAGCGATCCTTAGCTCAAAACCTGCGATAGACGATAGACATGAGCGAATTCATCCCCTTTTGGTACAGAGAAAAGTCGTCTTCCTTTGACCACGCCATGCGCGTCACCAGAGGGTGTGATGTGTTCGACACATCTCTGCCGGATGAATCAACCGTCGTTGCGGTGCATCCATCCCTGACCGGACTGGAAGAGACGTTGGACGAATGAGTCCATGGTCATGGGGCAGTTTATTTTTATCACAGTAAGTATTCCAGCACCTTCAAAGGGGTCACCAATGGAAGCCCCTACACTACCTAGGGATCTCCATTGGACACCCCTTTGAAGCTCCAGGTTCCCTAGCAAAAACCTGGTTTTTGTATGTGAAAACCTTTGTGTTTCATGGTTTTGAGGGCCCTGGTCTTCCAATCCGACGGTCGACCGAGACCATTCGCGGATGCTTGGAGGCTCGAGAAAGGAAGCAAGAGGTGCTCTACGTCACGGAGCGATGCGTCTTTCAACTGACCTCCAACGGCTTAGAGCTCACGGAGGTTGCCCCTGGCATCGACTTGGAGAAGGAGGTCTTGGCACATATGGACTCTTGGATGTGACTTTCCGACTGGGGTGTCAAACTTGAGAGTCCAAAGTTTGGTGTCTACCGGTTGTGTGTTACCAATTGACTGTAACAGTTATTTGTTTAGGGTCTACTACATAACCGAAGGTTAGTATTGGTCATACCCAAGGTAGACCAGACACCTTCCCTCTCTTAACCTGAATCTCACGAAAAGGACGAGACAGGTGATGATCTCTTGTGTCATTCAGAATGAGAAGGATGAGACAGGTCAACATACCTGGTGGTGTGGCATGCAAGGTCCATACACTCACCACTCCTAAATTCAAGCAGCATGTCTCCCATGAACAATTCCCATCAAATCCCATCAAGCGAACAACCTGGTCCACGATGTAGCGAACGACCTTCCAAGTCCACCTGAGCCGGACAACACATTGACCAGCCATTTTCATCCATCCAACGCACCAGGGTAGTGGTTACCCGAAGCGTTCCGACTTCCGCTCCGGTTGCCGGAAGTCCTAGGACTTCCATCCACGGATCCGGTCGCCCGGTCCGCGGTGGATGGAGCAGCGCATCTTCAGGGATGCCTTGATGCTTGGCAGGTAGTGAGTCTCTTTGTTCAAACAAACGTACTGTGAACAGATGGACTGTGATGGTTTAAAATGAAGAATGCCACGGTGAGAGTGGCGATAGTGGCAGGTTACTTTGTTTCCATGACAGTATTCTATCCAGAAAAAGGATATGCATCTGAGAGTCAGGTGCCGAAACATGCCAGAGGCGGTTGACAAGAGATGAGAAAGGATGCTTTTCTTCTGCTGTGGGGAGAGGGTCTGTCAGTTTGCGAGTCATCTTGGGATCGTTTGTTTGATGACTCGAGCCTCGCCCAGGATGGGCTTAGGCCAGATTGATGCTCGCCTTTGAAGGTGACGCGTTTGTTTTATGGACGAGTTGCACAGAAGCGGCACTTGTCGACAGAAGCGGCACTTGTCGCCGGGTTTAGAGCCATGGACGCTTGGAGGCATTTGGCCGGGGCGGGCTCGAGCTATGTAATTGGGTGACTGGGAATATGAGACATTGGGAGCTGGTGGTGGCTCGATATTATGTGAGGAATCCGCAGACACTATAACATGCTTTCAACTTGACGGTCATTGTTTTCATGAAAACGAGGTTTGATTTTCGTTTTGATTTACTCTTATACTCTTATAGCTTGAATTTCTATAGGTTCCCATGCAATGATGGCAACTAACTATCACATATGATCATATCATATGTGTTCAATCAGTGTTTTGTTACGTGGACACTCGGATCAGTTTCACTCGGGTCTGACCAGCCCTTTATGAGATAGTAGCTCATGACTCGAAGCAGAAGCTGTTCGGGTTCAACAAAAAAGTGATGGGAATGCGGAGAAGACCGAGAAACGAGGACATTCACCTTCACATCAACAGCTAGACTTTGACATTCCATGAGACGAGCAACGTGAGACCATTTGGGAAATGGGCACCTGCCTTGAGATCTTCAAAGGTCATATGGCAGGGTCATTTCGGTGTCTTCTGAAATGGGACGATGTGACAAGTGGTGATTTGTGGCCGGGACATGGGACGCGACTCGCGTCCCTTCACATCAACCATATGACTCACTTCTTCAGGCCAGAGGTGCTCTCTCTTGTTTTCGGCAGACGAGGAGGTCCCAGGGAGTGCCAGTGCCAGGAGTGCCTGGTATCAAAAGAAGCTGTATTAACATCAATCAAAATCAATCAACATCCACTATAATCATCTATAATAATAATAATCTATAATCCACTTCTCACCTCCCGATGCAGGTGATCATCTCTGAGAAAAGTGGACACTGGATTGATATTCAGAATACCTTCCTTTGGTGCGACCGATTTGGAAAAAAAACAAGAGGGTACGACATGTGGGGAACTCAACCACTATTCTTGGTGATCTCGAATGGAATGCTGGGGAAGCGAATTTCATCGTCTGTTCCTTGACTGTTGGTCTCTGGAACCAAGACCAGCCAGAACTGTTTGGCGATGTGTTCCAACCCTGGACCAGCAAGAAGTTCCTGGTTCATCTCTGTTGACCATGTTGTTTTTGGTCCCCCCTTCGTTAAAACCGCCTCGCGGTGGGAAATCCGCTGAGGTTACTCATTTGATGTGCGCGCCCCAAAGACTCGGACGCAGCCATGGGAGCAACCCATTCCGTTTGTGCGGCAAGAAAAGCTTTTGATCCGTCCGATCCGATTCGTGTAGACTCGGTGTCCGGTGGTTCTGACGAAGGTGGTTCGTTCGAGGCGACTCGGAGTGGTGTGGATCGTACATGGTGACTTCGACTACTGTACCTCCCTTCCAAAAGGCTTCCAACACGTGCAGGTTCTGTGTGTGTAGTCGCAGTTTTCGGGAGAAGTGGCGGTTTTCGCTGGGTGACGTGACGCGTGGCATGGGGAATGGTTTCGTTTACTTCGCTTCCGGTGACAGACCTCGAGATGGGTCCTGACCAGTCCGCGACGCCTTCCGTGAGTCCGGACCAACAAACGACCTGGACCTTCAAGGGGTGGTGAATGGGCACCCCGAATGACAGCGTTTCAGGGGCTTTTTTAATAGACACCCCGACAGGAGGGTCCTGGTATCTACTCTCCCTGAAACAATCATGGAAATGGATGGCATGTCCGAAAAAGAGATGCTGCACTGTTGATAGACGGTGTATATATACCGAAGACCAAACTGGGGTGAAGCCCACTTCCATGGAGGTTATGTCTTTAAGGGGACAGCTAAGCTTGAAACTTGTGCGCTTGCTCGAACAGATTTATCTTTACTTTGTGTGTTCTGTTCGTGACGGTTTGTTATATTTAAACTTTATCTATAATGTCTTCTTTGCTGTGACACAGGGGTTCTGAACTGAACATATTTCCCACAGACTCCATGTATGCAATAATGCATCCCGACATTGACCCTGTTTCAAATCTTCAAACACCCCAATGTAGCTGTGTTGGCTGTAGTGCTGTGTCATGTGCTCCCTCAAAATGAGGGCTGACATAAGCCAGCCCTTCGCGAACTTGAAGAGAAAGGTACTATACCCATACACTCCATGGGACTGCCATAGGACTGCCGCCCCAGAAAGACCCCCCTGGCACCACCACCCCTGGCCGTTTCTCGGCAGTCCTGGCAGGCAGTCCCAAACAGGTCGCGTTCGCGTCGCGTCTGGGGTACTTCTTTCACTGTCAGTCCGACCACTCGGAGTGTTTGGCTACTTCAAATGCGGAGGGTCGGAGTGTTTCAGTCCAAAGGCCCCGGCCCCGGTGTGACAAAGAGGTGGACACGTCTCGAACCTGAGGGGGCACAGGTCTGGATGCCTGGGCGACTCCAGCAGTTGGCTCTACTTGACCACGCTCCGAAGTCGGTGAAAGCCATTCTTCGGTTCTTTGCCGGTGTGTTTTGAAGACATCCCCTGAGGGTCCAGGACCATCCGAAGCGGATGGTCGAACGGAGGTGAGGCCTCGTCCTTCGAATGGTCTGACCATCCTGGGGCCTTGCAGGACATCCGAGCAACGGATGGTCCTGGACCCTTAGGGATAAGGGTTTGTGGCTGGTGATTTCGGCTTTGGTCCTGGCTTTGGCGGTTGGAACCGGTGATGGTTCTTTTTCTTGAACTGGGTGAATCCCCGCCTTCCTTTTCGGGGTTTCCGAATGAACACACAATTTAGTAAAAGCTGTTCATGGGTCTTGTGCTTTTCGGCGTGGGGCGTGGAGCATGTCTTTTTTTGGGCACCATGTCGCACCATGTCGCCTGGAGGCAAGGGCTCTTTGCCCTTCAGCGAGAACACCCGCGTGCTCTTTGATACTGCCAATGTTGGCACGCTCAGCATGGGGTGTGTTTCGGTCATTCCATCCTGATATTTGTTTTCACGCCTCTAGGGGGCGATGGTTTGGCCGGCTTCAGATCTTCTCCGGCCGTCGCTGTTTGCGGCCGCACATGTGGATCCTTCGGTGTTGGAGGGAAGTTGACAGTGATTTTGTCGGAGGATCCGAGGGGAGATGAAGAATCAGTGGCTTAAGCTTGAGCTTTCATGTGGAGTGTCCGGTGGTGAAGGTGGATCACTGTCATCTGCATGGGGGAGAAAGGAGTGCAGTGCCCGCGATAAACGGGTGAGTTGTGTGGCCGAGAAGGAGGGACGGCATGGGATTGGGCACATGGATGAGAGGTGAACAAACACATGTCAAAACTGGAAGGAGGATCGATCTCGCAGGGTAGGGGACGTTTCTGAAGCTAAGAACTTTGGTGCCCCTTTGCAGAACTCTTAGCTTGTTTGCCAAGGGGAACTCAACATGCTGAGTTTGCCGAGTTTGCAACTGACCAACCTACCAGGGGCCCTCAAAACCATGAACAACACAGGTTTTCACCTACAAACACCATGCTTTTTGCTAGGGAAAACCAGGTCTTTGGATGGGCCATGTGGGGCCCCAAGCTCACGGCCCATCAGTTGGGTTCGTGGCACTGGATTCGGATCAGCTCGCATTCGACCACCGCTGGGTGTCTGGCGTCTGGCCCTGTCTGGCTGAGGCCGCGAGTGTGGGCAACACTGAGATCGGCTGTGAGCAGCTGCTGCTGGCCTTCTGCAGCTGGCCGACACCAGGGCTGCGGCTGGTTTGGCTTAGCTAAGGTGATTTTTGGGGTTTCCCAGTTCCTGGGTGAATCCTGGAACGTTCATTGACACCTGGTCTCACCCGGCAATGGAAGTGGAGGTAGGTACATTGGGGGCTCTGGAACTTTCCTCAGGACCTCCACTCCAATTGAATATGTCCTTGGACCATGGGGTAGACTGAGACCTGCTTTTTCATGGTTCTTCTCTAAAAGCTCTTAGTTCAAGCAGGAAACATCACATCCCGCGGCGGCGAACTGGAGTGGAACTGGTTTCTTTCATGTTGCTTTCAGTAGTCTTGGAGGGTCCAATTGCCTTCTGAGAAGGTATGTGGATCCATAGGGATTTGCTTGTGCTTGCCTTGTTAATTTGCTTGCTGCCAACGGCATTGGGGCGCCTGAGGCGAGCCGCCACTGGCGCAAAGCGGAGCCATGGTGTTGCTTAAAGGCCGCGGTGTTTGACGCGCTCGGTCGCAGCCGTGGTGTTTGGCTTTGAAAAAGGAAGGCCGGGGTGGAATTGTTCTAGGATGTTTTGGATTGAGACTTTGGGGGGATTTGGAGGCCGCTCTTAGGTTGGAGGCCATCGCTAGTAGGTTGGAGGCCATCGCTTTTTTCGGTTTTTAGTAAGGCGATGTTTTGGATAATACATTGGGACATTTTAGTAATCTGAGCTTGGACCCAGCGCAGTTCGTGACGTTATCCTGCTTAGGAAAGCATGGAAGATCGTGACAGAAGCGGACCTTCAACACCTGCTTTGCTGGGGACATGGACTTCTTCTGCCTGGGCGCGCTGCGTCGATCACAGGAATCACGCCTGGGGTCCACTCGGTTGAACTCGACCCAGCTACTTTTCATGTGTCCGTTCACCCATGGCGATGCATGTCAGCACTGGGCACCTCCCTACAGATGGTCATTTGCCTTCACCAGTGAACACTCCAACCTCCCTGCTCAAGGGGGGGGCAATGGGGGGCGATCATTTCGCAGTTTTCGCTGCCACCTGCAGCATCCGTGCTCGCCGTGCTCGCGGTGCTCGCCCAGCTTGGCTGCTCGCGAGGCCTCGGGCTTTCAGGGGAGAAGTTGAAAGCGGCGGTCGAGGAGGAGCTGTGTGGCGCTTGGAGCGAAGGACACACGCTCAAGACTCACCTGGTTGTGGGTTATGACAGCCATGAGACCCCGTAAGGGGTACCCGTTCTTCATCGTTTTTTGTCGTTTCCCCACGGAAAGATCTACAGACGATCCCTAAGCGTCCAGGACCCATCCGTTGCGAGGTCCCAACACGCCAGGGCCGGTCCTCTCAGCGCGCGAACGGCTACGGTAGCTTTCACTCATCTCCGATCGACCTGAGGCCGAGTCGGATGGTCCTGGACCCTAAAGAAGATGAGACACCGAACACACACACACAGAAGAGGTTCGAGATGAGTTCGGGCTCACAACCCTAAAGATGAGACTAGACCCACACCTTTCGTTACCGGTCCTAGGGACTCGAGGTTCGATCCCTGTCGTTCGTTCGATCGGCCGTCTGGAACTGGTTCTGCCCAGACGCACTGCAGCGGACCCTCCGTCTGCGGGATCGCGACGCGTGACGCGTGACGCGAGACTTCGGGGTCCGGACCCTCCCCCAAACCCGGTGTTGAGGGATCAAAAGCGTCGGGCTGTTGGGGTGCTTCACTGTCCAAAACAGGCGTATGCTGGTATCTCAGAACCAGTCCAGGACGGCTTAGGGAAGGGATTTCCGGGGTCCGACAGGGGCGGACCGGGCCTAGGGAGGCCCAGGGCCCAAGTTTAGGGATGTTGAGGGTCCGAACACTTCTCACAGCCTGCACCGCCTGCATTTGCAGTGTTTTGATTGAGTACTCGCGGCCTTTGTTGTTCTTGAGCACGTACTCTCTGTTGGAATGATCAAACTGGATCCACCTTGCGAGATGAACCGTCCAGGTGAACGCTGACGAGCTTGTGGTTTGTGCATATTTGATAGGGTTTGGGAAGACGAGTCCTGAAAGACAAGAAGATGTGTTGGTCAAATGTGACAGTGAGCAAGAAGATGACAGAGTTGGATGTGCTGCATGACTGCTGGGGTCTCTTGATGCGGCAAATGGCCGCCCCTTTGGCGGACGAGCAGTTAGAATATGGCGTTACACAGAGCAGGGGGAAGATCGGAGACCACACGCAGTTAGAATATAAAGACGCCACGAGACGAAAAAGACATAGTTAAGAAAAAACAACTGCGGTGATTTGCAGCAAGTGAATGGAATTTGAACTGGGACTATACTGCTTAGCCTTTGCAAAACTGCAAAACTCCACTGCAGAAGCACCTGCTTCAAGTGCTCCCTCACAGACTTACAGTAAGAAGGTCCAAAAAGCTCCCGATCACCGTTGGAGGCCATTGCTCTTAGGGTGGAGGCCATTGCCATTGCTATTAGGTTGGAGGCCATCGCTCTTAAGTTGGAGGCCATCGCTGTTAGGTTGGAGGCCATCGCTATTAGGTTTGGAGGCCTAGCTTTGTCTCTGCAAGGTATCATGGTTTTGGACTACCAGTTAGAATATGTTCCCCTGCTTTCTGAAAGGCCCATATTATCTATCTGCCAGGGTCATCCCAGGGTCATCCATGGATTTTGGAAGGTTTTTTGGGGCATTATTTTAACACAGCAGGTCTGTCCTTAAATCTATGAAGGGAGTTTCTAGGATCGGACTGTTCACTGTTGACGATTCATGGTTGTTTTTTTTCCTGTGAGCATGATATCAACTCCTGCAGCTCTTGATACCTTCCTGTGCATTGTGGAGGGTCGCATAGGGTCGCTTAACGTTGTGGAGCGTTCAACTGCTTGTGCTCGATAGCACTGGGGCCAGTGTGGAGCTGTGGGCGATCATTTTGTGCGCATGGCACTTGTACAAAGTGGAAACTCAATGACCGCATGGCTGTGGGCAGCCTCCTGGACTCCGGAACCTTTTCAGAGATGTCAGTCTAGCGTGCTTGTGCGTATTTCCCGCTTGGGTCGAAACCCACTCCCTGATCATAAACATCAGTCTCAGTCTTAGTCTTAGTCTTAGACAGGGCTTTTATCTTGTAGTTGAGCGGTTGGGCCTGCCTGTGCTTGGGGTGGTCTATTGTCCGGCAGGGTTGGGAAGACGTGTCGGCCGAAGAAGAAGAGGAAGAAGACATTTTAAAGTGCTGCACCACCCAGATGCCCAAAATACTAGAAGCTATGACGAAGTTGTTCGTAGCAGTTTTACAAATAGATATATAGTTCACTCATGAATCATGCTTGGCCTTTCCCGTGAATAACCTTCCAATTCCTCCTTGATGGGCTTGACACCTTTTTGTACCTTAACATTGTGGAGTGTTCAACTGTTCGTGCTTGACAGCCTTGGCGCCAGTGTGGAGCTGCGAGCGATCAAAGATATCCAACCAACTTTGAAGATCGTTTTGTACGCATGGTGCTTCTGAAGTGGAAACTCAATGACCACAGGTGTGGAGTCCTGAGACAGTCCAGACAACTTTCAATATTCGCCACTGTTAAACATAGGACCTATTTGGTGACAAATCACGAAAGCTAGCTGTAGCTAGCTGGAGTCTGTCTTGCTAACACCTGATATACTCCCTTTGCCGTGGAACTGAACTCCACCCTTCCCCCCTGACCGTTTCTCAGTTCCCAAACGTGGCCGCTGTTGCCGATGCTGCTTCTTTGTCGCTGCTGCTGCTCCTGTTTCTATGTTTCTTTGTTGCCGGTCTTTTGCTGCTGTTGCTGCTGCTGCTTGGTGGTCTGCTACCACTGCTGCTGCTGCTGCCGCCGCTGCGAGGTGGTTTGCTACTACTGCTGCTGCTGTTGCTGCTTTGCTCCTGCTGCTGCTGTTGCTGCTGCTTGGTGGTTTGCTACTGCTGCTGCTACTGCTGCTGCGGATGCTGCTTGGTAGCTGCTGCTTGGTAGCTGCTGCTTCTGCTGCTGCTGCCTGGTACTTACTGCTGCTGCTGCTGCCTGGTACCTGCTGCTTGCTGCTGCGGTACCCGCTGCTTGCTGCTGCTGCTGCTGCTGGTTGTTGCTGCTGCTGATGCCTGGTACTTGCTGCTTGCTGCTGCTGCTGGTTTGCTGCTGCTGCTGGTTGTTGTTGCTGCTTCTGTTGCTGGCTGCCACTTGTTGCTGCTGGTTGTTGTTGTTGTGGCTGCTGCTGCTGCTGTTGCTGGGGTGGTTGTGTCTTGCCTGTGTTGGGGTTGTATTGGGGGGGGCGCTGTTGGCACTCTCCTCCTTTGCCCTCGGCCATGACATGTTGCGATTCCCGGCCAGGCGTTTGCTGCCAAAAGAACCCCAGTGGTGCTTCTCTCCCTAGCTTTCGCCACCCCTCTGGGCCACAAGTTGCGTACATTTCGCCATGGGCAAACATCGCGCGCTCATGATTCCTGGTTGGGCCTTTGCAAAAGTATCATATCAACTCCTACAGCAACGGGTTTGATATTGGTACATTCTGGACGTAGCCTAAGAAGAGGACACCTTCAATGATTTGTGTTTGTTAGCGCAAATCAGCGCAGCTGCCGAGATTGCAGTCCGCTGCTCCTTATCATAGAACATTTGCACATTGGCTGGAACTTCCGGGAGATCAAGGACAAACCGTATAGTAAAGTTGTGATGGCAACTGGACGTTCATTGCGAAATGGCGGTTTGTTTTGTGATTTTGTGTTGATTTTGATCACATACGTTTCCAGCGTTGGCCTGCGCTAGGTATCAACCAGCTGCCACATCAACAGTTCCATATTGAATATATGATATTTTTTTTTGCATCAAGTTCGGTCGGGTGCGTATATCCACATGACGGTGCGTTTCTTGGTTTTCTCCTTTTTGGCAGAATGTTTGTCATCAAGGGGGTGTTTTCTCCCCATGGTTGAACACGGACATAGTTTTATTTAAAAATACAAATAACATGATGACAACTCAGAGTGCAGCCCGGGGCGGGCCTCGTCCACACTTTGCTGAAAACCCATTTTGCCATGGATTTGCTGATGTTTAGGATGTGTATTGTTTTCCCTATGGATCAGTCTGGGGATTTATGAGTTATTCCTCAAACAAAACTAAATTTATCATTGTCAACGGGTCGGCAGATGTTCTGCATCAGGTCGGCCCCCCGTTGACGAGAGACAACTCGCTGCAGTGGGGGTCGGCTGGCTTAGTGCTTTCATTTTAGCGCTAACTTTGTGCCGTGGAGGTTTCACTGTTTTTTGTTCTCAAGGTGGTGCTGGGCTTTATATATATATATATATTGTTGTTTGTGCGCCGCACAACCCGGTAGATCAGACATTTGAACTGTGATCGCCGCGCTCGCCTCAAGCTCAGTGGCGGGTGCGCGCGCGACTTGAGCAATGGCTCACTGAAAATAGCGCGTGGCCGCGCTGACCGACTTTCGTGGACGAGGACCTCGAGAACCTCGTGACCGGTGATCGAAGCTTCGTTACCAACATTGGTAGCGGAGCGCTACCAGGGCGCTCCAAGAAGAAGAGAAGATGCCAGGACCTTCAGCCTCCGGTCCCTCTACTACCTCCTCAGCTTCAGGTGGATCCATCGAGACGATGAAGGACACCTACATCCCGGTTTTCAATAACCGAGTGGCTGACTACAAGGAGTGGAGGCAGCGCATCATTCTCTACAAGAAGAAACTGGCCCTTCAAGGAAAAGAGAAGGAAACGATCTTGAACCTTCTCACAAGCCTCAATGGCACAGCATGGAAGCAGGTCGAACACCTCGTCGATAAGGTAGCCGAGGCCTCCGACGGCTTTGAGCAAGTGCTGAAAGCATTGGATGCAGCCTTTCAGTACGATGATCGGGTAGAAATGCCCAGAGCTCTCGAGAAGTTTTTTCTATCAACTGACGAGGAGGAGCGACCAAACGCTCCTATCTTACTGCTCAGACCACAGAGAGCAGCTTCGAGAAATCGAACGCCACAACATCCGCATCCCAGACAGTGTCAGTGGCTGGATGCTTCTTCGACGGAGCAACTTGACACAAGAACAGAAGCACTTGATTCAGTCGCAGGTTGGCCCCGAGATGAAGAGGGCGAAAGTTGAAGAGGTCATGTACTACCTGCTGGGACAAGACTTCAAGTCAAGGTCAGAGCAGCCAAAGGCCTGGAACAAGCATGCCAAGGGCAAGGGCAGATGGTATCCACGGAAGAGCCAACAGGCCTATGCAGCTGAAGACTATGACCTCGAGTATGACGACGATCTCGAGGAGACCTACGTTCAGGCCGACGATGAGCTCTATGAAGAGGATGCCAACTATGAGGACTATGAGGATGACGGTGCCTTCGGTGGCCAGGATGAGGAGCTCTACTACACGGAAGAACCCTGGCCTGAGGAGCCGGATCCGGCTCTCGAAGAAGCCTATGCAGCATACCTTGATGCACGCCGGCAATTTGCCAACCTCCGTGCTGCAAGAGGTTTCTATCCAGTGGTGGCACTGTCGAACCCTTCGGACATGCCAGGATCAACATCGTCCTCGACTACCACTTCCCAGAGGCCAGTGAACAAAGGTTCAAAAGGGAAGAAAGGGAAAGGCAAGGGGAAATCACCACCCCAGAAGGGAACTGCTTTGAACAGAGGACGAACGGCCTTAGACTCCATGCAGTGTTTCAAGTGCGGACGTTTCGGGCATGCAGCAGCTGAGTGTCCAATGAACAAGACCTCGCAATCACCCAAGCGCACCAAGACCGAGACATCCACAAAGACTTCAGGACAAGCCTTCATGATGCATGATCTCAGCCGAAAAGGGATTCCACAACTCTCTGAGCAAGGCTGGTTTGGATTGCAGGATGGTGGAGCAAGCAGCATGGTATGCGGCCATGAGACTCTCATGAACATCATCGAGTACATGCACCAGCGTGGTGTGCCCTTGGAGAGATACACCTTCCATCCAACCACGAAGATGTTTGGCTTTGGAGGTGATGCGATGAGGAAGGCAGAATGGACCGTGAAGCTCCCGGTCTACGTGGATGGTCAGTCAGGCATGATCGAGTGCTTCCTGGTGGACGGCGCTACGCCTTTGCTTGTTGGGCGGCCCATCCTCAAGTCTTTGAAGGTGAAGGTGGACTGGGATAAAGATCTCATCTCCTACGGCGACCAAGACTGGAAGCCCGCCATCAAGGGCGACCGTGGTGAGTACCTTCTCAGGTTGGATGATGGAGTGCAAGGTGATCCCGAAGGACATAACTTGGCATTTGACCTGGTGACAACCGAGACCTTCGAGATGGTGCAACGGTCAGGGACGATGCATTCCTCCACCTACACGCTCCTTCAGTACCTTGAGGCCACTGGGCGAGATCCACCAGAGCATTGCCTTCAGGTCGACGGTGAACCCTTCCAGGACAACCTCACTGATGATGATGAACCAGTGATGGATCAACAACCTCAAGGGCACAACGATGAACAGGTGGCTGAAGTGCGGAAAGAGATCACGGACAAACTCCTCCGAGGCATACGCTTTCATCATGCTACGATGTTTGCCCACCGTCGCTCTGTGCTAGAGCAAGGACTACGTGCTCACGAGGAAGGAGCCAAGGTGTTTTGGGAAGTCTATTCAGGCGAAGCCGGCCTATCCTTGGAGATGCAGCGAAGAGGCTACTTGGTGTACAGTTTTGACACCAATACCGGCTGGAACTTTGATCTGCCTGAGCACCGGAATGCCTACTACAAGTTGCTGGAAGATGTGGCGCCAGACTTTGTGTGGTTGGCTCCAGCATGCAAAAAGTGGTCCAAGATGCAAGCTCTTAATGCCTTGACCCCGGAGCAAGAGTTCGCCTTGAGATGTGAGCAGGACTATGAGGAAGCAGTTCACTTGAAACTGGCGGAACGCACTTTCGTGATCCAATACAATGAAGGAAGAGATGCAGCCATCGAGCACCCAGCGGGATCCAAAGCATGGACAACAAAGACGTGGTCGAACCTCCCTGGCTGGCCATGTCGATTGGATCAGTGTGCCTATGACACCAAAATTGCCGACCAGTATGTGAAGAAGCCTACAAGGTTGCAGCTCACAAGTGCCTCCATGACAGACTACCTGGCTTGGAGATGTCCCGGAGATCATGAACACCTACCTCTAGAAGGGTCCTTGCCGGGAATTGGTTCTTTGACCAAAGCTGCCGGAGCCTATCAGACAACCTTCTGCTACCACATTGGTGCGGCAATCGACTGCCTCTTCTATGAGCCTGAGGAATTTGCCCTGGAGGGTGGCGAATGGGACTTGGAAGACATGGGAGAGTATACTCCCTCAGTGGCTGGCACCGAACAACGAGAACCAGATGAGCCCAATCACGAACCGGCGCCTCCAGCAGAATCTGAAGTCAGAGTACAAAGCTACAAGGCTACTGGAGTACTTCAACGACTACAACGACAAGACCGCCAGCTAGCCAAGCGAACAGTGAGTCGACTTCACAGAAACCTCGGACATCCCACCAATGCAGAGCTCAAGCGACTCTTGGAGATGAAGGGTGCGTCCAACGTCCTTGTTGAATGTGCACAAGAACATGATTGTGATGTGTGTCGTCAGCATCAACATCGACCACAAGTACCCGTCTCCTCAGTGCCGAGTGTTCAGGAGTTCAATGCCAGGGTCCAAGCTGACACCCTCTGGATCAAGATTCCAAACATGAAGAAAGCTCTTCCTATCCTGATGATCAGCGACACAGCAACGCGCTTTCTGGCTGGACGAGTGATCTGGAAGGAATCACCAGAGGAGTTCATCCTAGCTGTGGAAAGAGCCTGGGTGCGTGTTTTTGGACCAATGCAGACCCTACAGGTTGATGACCACAGGAGCTGGGCCTCAGACTATGTCAAGTCCTGGTGCTCGGAACAAGGGGTTGAGCTGAGGATCTCACCTGGACAGAGTCACACACGACTTGCTATCCTGGAACGACGACATCAGGTGACCAGGCGAGCGTTGGAACTATTTCTGGCTGATCAAGAGCAAGGCAACATATTGCAGCCAGCAGAACCTCGTGAGAAGCTGATACAGGCCTTGTGCTATGTCATTCCTCAGATCAACAGAAGCACCAATGTCCGAGGATACAGTCCAGTACAGTGGGTCTTGGGCTACACGCCACACATTCCTGGGTTGCTGACAGAAGAACCTCTGCCACCACCATCACTTGATCCTTCGGACGAGTTCCTGCAGAAGCTACAGAGGCAGAAAGCAGCAGCCAATGCCGTCTTCTCAGCAGATGTTGACACCAGACTGCGACGGGCAATGAACCGGAAGTTCGCTGGCCAGCTGACCGTGTTTCATTTGGGGGGACATGTGCTACTACTACCGAGATGGACCAGGTGGCATAGGACCCAAACTACGATGGCGTGGACCTGCCCGCATCGTGATGGTTGAGCAGCTTGATGGCGGACCTCATTCCAACATCTACTGGATCGTGCATGGCACGAATCTCTTGAGAACAGCACCAGAACATCTTCGACCTGCACCTGTGGAGGATTCTGGAAAGGCAGCTGATGATGATCCCTTCTTCAAGGCCCAGCAAGCCCTGCAGAACATTCGGAGCAGGGGCACGACACTCTACACCGACCTCACCAAGACGAACAAGAGACAAAGGCATGAAGTCTCCAGTGATGAGGAAGATGAAGAGTTCGATGATGACCACATGGCAGAAGGAGAAGAAGGGGAGGGGAATCCAGGATTGGCTGACTATTGGCAGGTCAGTGATGATCAGAAGACCTGGACCCGTGTACACAATGTTGAGCGCAAAGAACTCTTTGTGCCAGTCAGCACTGATGATGTCCCAGTAGACCGTTTCCGGAACCAACGTCTCACTGTCATCAGACGGAACCCACCTCATCCGGAACATCTTCGACTACGAGACGATTGGAGAACAATCGATGCTGGAAGGAACCTTCACTATCGGTGGACAGGCACAACAACCTTCCAGATAGATGATGACATAGAGACGGCTTCAGATGACACCTTCGAACAATTGGTGCGAGATGAACCGGAAGAACCTCCCGAACCAGAGGAGGGACCACCAGAGGACGATCAACCAAGAACGTCAGCATCAGCAATGCCACCACCGGCAAACCCAGCAGCTAACGCCCCAGCAGATGCTGCACTTCAAGAACCACAGAACAACAATGAAGCAGATGAAGTACCTCTGGAGGAACCAGCAGCACCAAGCAATGAAGCATCACCACAGGAGATGCCTCCAGCACCAGTCCCGGAACATCAGAAGAGGCTCTATGAACCGACCGCCAATGAGAGCTTCAGAAACCAGAGAAGCCGAGTTGACGAACAGGAGACCTTGTCTTTCTTGAAGAAGCCAATGGTGTATGGACCCATGAAGTCAGAGACTGCCCGGTCAACGCCATATGATCAGGTGGCCACAGAGGACATGAACATGCAGATTGATGTGGATGTCCAGAAGATTGATGATCTACCACCAGGGTGGCACCTTGAAAATGGATGGCTCTGCCTAGACAGCCCCGAAGACGACTGGGTCATGGAAGGAAACTGGCTCATTAGAAATCACTACATCCCAAGAAAAGAGGCCTACCGTCCATCAGATGAAGAATGCCCCATTGACCTGAACTACCTGGTCAAGGAAAGAGTGTCCAGCACATCCCACGGCATCTTCAAGGACAGATGGAAGAGACACAGCCGAAACCCTCTTATTGAGGAGGCCTACTGGACAGGACAAACCAAGTTCAAGATCAAACCCAACTGGCGCGAACAAGCACAACAGGACTACAAGAAAGCCAGTAACGGGTACAAGACCCTGAGAACACCGTCCGACAAGATTGCCAAGAAGAAGAAGGGCAAGGACGAGGTGTTCGAAAGGTACATGAGTGTGGCCGACCGTCAAGCCTTCATCCAGGCGAAGATCAAAGAGCTGGAGAGCTTCTTTAAGAATGAAGTATGGCTCTATGATGAGGAGAAGAATGCAGACCCTGAGCGAATCCTCAAGGCCCACTTCATCTTGACGTGGAAGAAGAATGAAGATGGCACACCACGAGCAAAGGCAAGACTCATCACACAAGGATTCAAAGACCCAGATGCACTTTCCGGAGCTTTGTCCACCAATGCCCCCACTTTGACCAGACTGGCAAGAGGCCTGGTACTATGCATTTGCCAACTTTACAAATGGCACATGTTCACCTCAGACATCACGACCGCCTTTTTGCAGGGCAAGAATTTTGACAAGGAATCCAAGCGAGTGATCTGGATTCGATTGCCACGGGACGCCAAGCAGCTTCTGGGCATGTCACCCGAGGAACCAACATTGATGAGATTGGTGAAGCCAATGTATGGACTATGTGATGCTCCCCGTGCATGGTACGAAGAGGCAACAGAACGCATCCTTCGAGTTGGTGAAGGCAACATCCAGCGACATCCACTGGACCCATGCCTCTTCATGGTCTATCGACCTCTGGACCCAGAAAAGATGACAGATCCAACGGTGGAGCGAGAACTGGCCTGCATCTTTGGCATACACGTTGATGATTTGGTTGGTTGCGGTGATCTGCAAGACCCGTACTTCCATGAAGTCAAAGAGAAGCTAAAGAATGTCTTCACGTTCCGTGAGTGGCAAGAGGGCAACAACCTTGAGTATTGCGGGAGCCAAATTAAGAGTCTTTCTGAAGATGTCCTCGCTTTGAGCCAAGAGTCCTATATCCACAAGGTGAAGCCAATACCCATCGCCAAGGAGCGAGTGAACAGTCCTGACCTTCCCGTGACAGAACGAGAACGATCTCTACTACGCGGACTGATAGGTGGTTTGCAGTGGCCTGCCACCCAGAGCTCACCACATCTACAAGTCGGAATTTCCCAGCTGGCTGGTGAGACTTCAAAGGCAACAGTGGCAACACTTCAGAAAGGCAACAAGCACCTGCGCTATGCCAAGGAGTATGCCGACGTAGGACTCCAGTACAGATGTCTCGGAGCCAAAGAAGATATGACCTTCATCGCCTACAGTGACGCCTCCTTCGCAACAAGATCAGATCTGAGCAGCCAAGGTGGATACCTCCTGGCTATGTGCCACAAGGACGTCGCCAATGGCAAGTGTGAAGGGCACTACAATGTGATCGACTGGAGAAGCTGGAAACTACCACGTGTGTCAAGAAGCACGCTTTCAGCAGAGTCCCAGGCAGCAAGTGAAGCCGCAGATAGTCTCATGTACACCTCCTTGTTCTGGAACCTCATCTTCAAGGCATTGATGCCCCTGGATTCCGTGAGCACTGGACATCTGCAGAACAGTCCCAAGCTCATTGTGGATGCCAAGGCCTTATATGATGTCCTGGTAAAAGATGAGATCCAAGCAGCAACTGGAGCAGACAAAAGAACCACCATTGAGGCTCTTGTGTGTCGAGACAAGCTATCATGCTGCAACGGAAAAGTCATGTGGGTATCCTCTGAGCTTCAGTACGCTGATGGTCTGACCAAGGATTCAGCAGCTGCTCTTCTTGGACAACGACTTCGATCTCACATGACAAGGCTGAAGAGTGACGAGACCTTCCAAGCTTCCAAACGGAAGAATGTGACCAACAGGAAGAAAGGTGAGAACATGTATGCCATCAGACGACCAGAGAGAGCATTGTTTGCAATGTTTTCAAACTACTTCCTGGACACCGTGAACGCTTTTGAAGAGAGAGATGGTAACTTCACGGGCACTATGAGCCACTATAAGGGGGAGGAACATGACTTGATTGACTATGTCTTGTTGATCTTGACGATCATGTTCATCGGCATGTTCACCTGGCTCTTCTGGAAGTGGACACAAGGTCCAAAGATTGTGATCCTTGAGAAGAAGTTCAAAGAGAACGAGGCTCAGACAACCCGAGACGGGACTTGAAGAACAAAGGCTGGTAGAGCTGCGCAAGGAGAACATCACCATCACCAAGCAGAACCAGAGATTGAAAGAAGAGTTGGCCGTGTCGGAACAGGCACGACAGGACGCACAAAGAGAACTACGACTGCTGGCAAAAGAGCACCACAAGATGAAAGAAATGCAAGAGGCAGATTTCAACCACAAGTTCAAAGTGGCAGGACAACAGGCTTCCTTCAAGCCAGTCTATCTAGCAAGCCAAGGAGGCTGCTGGCATGCATCGAGGGCTTGTGTTGCTCAGAGGACCGCGAACCTGGTCTACGAACGACAGCCTTGCAAGGCATGTGCCCATTTGTTCTTTGACAAATGCACCCCGACAGCATCGAGCGAGGGTGTTCATTGGGTTGGCGGAACCCACGGCACGTTGTTCGGAGTAGCCACCTCAAGTGAAGACTGGTGAGAAGTGAGAGGCCGCGAATTTAGAATTTCCTTTTTCTGAATGATCTTCACCGATGTTGTTTGTGCGCCGCACAACCCGGTAGATCAGACATTTGAACTGTGATCGCCGCGCTCGCCTCAAGCTCAGTGGCGGGTGCGCGCGCGACTTGAGCAATGGCTCACTGAAAATAGCGCGTGGCCGCGCTGACCGACTTTCGTGGACGAGGACCTCGAGAACCTCGTGACCGGTGATCGAAGCTTCGTTACCAACATATATGATATACATCTGTTTCAATGTTGGTGTTTGTGGTTTTGATGGCAACTCGGATGTTTGCCCAGTATGTCACCTGCATGTGTTCCTTCGTCACGCACTCCAAAACGCCTCATCCACCGACACCCCACCCCACGCCGACGCCGGCGTCGACGCCGAGGCCGATGAGAAGGGCGACTCAGATCTGACCTTGGACCAAGTGGCCACCGATCTCACGTGCCTTGGAGACGAACACGGCTTCGCGACCGTGATTGCGGTTCCACAGAGTGGCGCGGAGTGGAACGGCCGGACGAGGTGTGCTAATGGTCCAGTCCGCCAACGAAACCCGTCTCCTTTTCATGACGAACGTGGGTGAAGTTTTGGAGTGGCGCGCCAACACCCATTCTTCATATCTTGGCTGTGGGTCACGGTACCCCAAATAGACCTGCCAGAAACGTGGGAGCGACTCTAAATTGGGTGACCCTACTTGGTAAGTCTGGTTTTCTTGAGCTTCTGTCTGAGGTTGGGTGCTTGTTACAGGTTTGGCAAGGACGTGTCCAAAACATTTCAATCCATGAAGTTATGTGATCCTCGAATAGTGAGGCATGGCGACCCACAGTCATCCAGGTCGGGGCTCCAGCGGACCAGTCTACCGTGTGGCCTCCAGTCTTCCTCCGTAGGGAAGAGCAAGGTATCCAGGTGCCATCTGGGCATTCCTACTAGTAGCAAGAAGCTAGGTATCTAGGTGGAGGCCATCGCGGATCGTAGGTTGGAGGCCATCGCCACCAGTAGCAAGAAACTACTAGTATAGCATCTCATCGCTGAATTCCAAGGCAGATGGCCATGGATGGGCTCTTGGATCCAGTGGTAGGCCGGGCGAACATCGATGCCACTGGCGAAAGATCGGGGACCTGAAGCCGGTCCGTTCCATCCATCCGCAACACAGCTGGCTCCTGTCGCTTTCCCCTGAATGCCTTGGACTCGAAACATGGTTTCTTTTTGGTTTTTGCTTTTCATCAAGAAACAAGTCGCCTTCTCATGATCTCTGCCGTTGTCCCAGTGGTTTTGTATATAGCTACAACAGGGATGATCCGCCACGCTTCCACCGGTCTGATTCGGCCGCTGCGGATTCGGTGTCGTCCTCTTTCACGCAGTGAAACGCAGCTCCAGTCTGCAGGGGATCCGCGACTGGCAATGGTCCTGCGACGTCATTAGAAAACGCCCAATTGGACCTTGCTCCACGTACTTGTTCCTCTCACGACTGTTCTCTCCGATTCGACCACATTCGATCTACAAATATAATCAAATATATACATATATATATATATGTATAGAACATGGTCGTGACCTCTATTTTGGGACCACCCACCACCCCATCTTAGATGGTCAAACTTCCTGATCAACTGCAGGTCGGTCAGACCTTCCGTCAGGAACCTCCAGGTATGTCGACATGCCTGCTGGTGCTGTGTCCTGTGATGTATCATGATGCCTCCCCCCAAGTTCGATCGAATGATTGGACCAAGAGTGGAATATGTTTCCATAATACCACCAGCACCTTCAAAGGGGTCACCTGGCTGGAAGCCCCTACACTACCAGGGGACCTCCAGACAGGACACCCCTTGAAGGTCCAGGCATAATAATGTGTCCAATATTTTTTTTCATCTTTTTCCAAGTCCCCCAGGATCCCCCATCCGCGAGTCCCATGTTGGATGATTGGAGGACGCAAACAAGGGGAACAGGTTCACTTTGACCCCCCCAAAGAACCATGGTAACACAAGGGACGGCCATTGGAGTCAATCAACGGCCATTGGATGCGAACGACGGAGTGAAGACGACACGTGACGATCAAACACCATGCTTTTCACTTGGTTCTCACCTTCACAAAGACCTCACATGTTGCCTGGTGTGTTTATAGTGAAGAGTTTTCTCTTCATGGTTTTGATGGCTCTGGTAGAATCCGATACTGCCTCGGGCTGTTGGTGCTGCACGTTTCTTTGCTTCTTGAAAGCCCCGAACTACACTCTTCACACTGTTAGGTCGACAAGAGGAGATGGAGCGCATCATCCAGATCTTGCTACGGAAGCGAAAGTCTGGGCCCTGGTAGACTGGAACAAGCAAAACAAAGGAAGGACATCTGAGATCAAAGATGAACGACAATGATGGGCAAACACTGCTTCTCCATGCTGGTCCTACTGTACCTATCACAATACAACGTGGTTTCAGGGTTTCCTGCCTCACTCTCGCTGTTCTGGATGGATGTATAGTCATCCTAGAGTCCATAGAATATGGAAAATCCATGAAACTCCAAACAATAGGGGGCTGGTCATGCTTTTTGGATTGCTTCATCTTCTATTGTATCTATATTGGATCCTCTTCCTATATATAAACGACATGTAATTCTTGTTGAATCATTTCGATGTTCTCTCTCCCTTCTACTCAACCTGCATGAGAGAGCTCAACGTCTCACGTGCGTGTCTCACGTCAGGAACAACTGCTGCCTCGTGGGCCCTCCCGGCGTCGGCAAGACGGCCGTGGTGGAGGGCTTGGCGCAACGCATCGCGCAGGGGGAGGCGGGACGTGTCTAGTCGTGGAACTGGGCTGCGCCAAACGGCGAAGTCGCAGGAATCCAAACGAAGCCAGTCAAACGGCGATAGAAGTGCAATTATTTGGGTGGCTTCGCCGTCAACAACAAGGACCACATGGGAAGTCTCTTTTCATGCGCGTCAACACTTCGCGCGCCACAAATGGTGCGAGCTCAGCTCAGCGTACCAAACGTGTTGACGAGGTGGTTCTTCTTCGGTCACCGGTCCCCTTGCTCCATCCCTCATTCTCGAGACCTGACGGCCGAACGTGCAGGTGCCTTCACGCTTGCGTGGGAAGCAGCTCTACTCCTTGGACTTGGGGCAATTGGTCGCCGGAGGGCCGAGAAGAGGTCCGCGTTTCGGACCGTGACCGTGCGGCGGGCGTCGGGCGGCGGGTGAGGCGGTCGTTTTCAGAGCAAAGAGAAGTCAAGAGAAGCACAAGGCAAAGCAGCTTTTTTTGTTTTGGGAGTTGTAGGAGAGGTTTTGATTGGTCAAAGGATGTGAAATGGTATCTGGTTTTTTTTTTTGGCTTCGAGGGTGACCTCTCCAAATTTGTCGAACTGAGCAAGACCTTAGAGGACCCTCACCCCAAGCAAATATAGCCACTGCCAGAGTTGGTTTGGATGATGATTGTCCTGGACATTCTTTCATCATTTTTTCTCTCCTGCAGGTAGTCTGGCAGTTTCTGACTGTTGGAAGGGTAACCTTTCAATCGACTGTTGGATACATGATACTACTATCGTCACTATAGTCAGTTGGGGGGAGAGTTGTTTACATTGCAGACAGTTTTGGACCAAGGTCATATTTAATGACTCTCCCTGGAACGGCCCCATGGTGGAAGTGGATGACACCACCTGTTTACCATGGTCCGAACTCGGGGCCAGGCCATTCTCCACGTAACCATGTGGTCCTTCCAGGGAGTGCCCTAAGGATCCAGTCGTACCTTCTCAGGTTCGGTACGCCTGGACCCTCCTGGCACCTACATAACAGTGCCTCCAATCACCGTACCTGAGAAGGTACGACTGGATCCCTAGGGGTGTAAGATGACGATTCACTTGCTTTTGACCTGACGGACCGCCCCTCACTCGACTCTGAGGCTGGCACCAAGTACCGGGGCGAGTTCGAAGACCGTGGGAGCCTGACCGGGAGGGGTGAGGGAACGGAGGTGAGAGGGTCCAAACTGCTGACTGGGTCTGTTCTGACTGGGATGTGTTGGGATGTGTTCGGGTGTGGATGGCTGTGAGAGGAGAAAACTTTGTTTTGGGTGGAGGGAGTATAGCTGAAAGAGATTGAAAAAGTATTCTGTCATAGTCTGTTTGCTTTTTCGAGGGATCCTTTTTTTTGGGGGGGTGTAAAAGATAATTAGATGAACTTCAATGTATGGTTTCATAGCTGTTTGAGGTCCTTCATATTGGTCTCACTCACACATTGCATTAACAACATTAATTGTATATTTTAGTTATATTGTTTCATGTTCTTTGACATGTATATGTTAGATAGGGATTAGCTCACGAGCAGCTCACCACATCAATGCGTTAGCTCGCCCAGAAGCTGAAATCGATCCCTGTGGGGCCCAAGGGGGACCGAACTGTGGGACCGTCACCATCTCCAAGCGTCAGGAAGTCCGTCAGGAGCATCTGAGAAAACCTTTTGCTGTGGCGAAGCAACATAGCGGTGGTGAACCAGAGTGGTATACAGAGTGGTATATAGACTAGACGTGACTAGACGACATCTCTACTCGTTTAGATGGTGTTCAACTTGGGAGGCTGTTTCAACTGTGCTGATTGCCTGCGCTGTTTCAGAGCGTGGTGACGTGGTAAAGTCTGCCTGTTTCAGTCGTTCCTCGTCACTCACGGAAGTGTCGTTCCGCTCCTGACCTCGTCCTCTCAGCGAGCTGAGCTGCAGCTCAGCAGATCATCAAGCCTCAGTCTGTTGGCCACTGAGGCTTGAAGAAAGTGATCAATGAGGTGACCAGTGATGAAAGAGACATTTGTCTCTTCATCGACGAGCTTCTTGACTCAGAGATTTGACGGATCGACGAGGCCGCGAGGCTCACGCGCTCGCTTTCGAGAAAAGCAGAGAAATAGATTCCCTGACTGGAAGCCGTCCAACAAACATTGCTATACATAAGTTACATATTGTTTTAAAACTGAGATTGAGCTTCACTTACGGTGACAACAGTAGGTGGGGCGAAGAAGCCAGAATCTCAGCCATGTCGACTTTGGACAGAACCGGACAGTTGACATTTCGGAGAGTCTTATTCCCCTTAAAACTCCAGCCGTATGCAAAACTGGGGACCTGTATTTCATGTCACCGGTTCGCCAGTTCAGTACCACCACTTGGACTTGTTCCAGACCGACTCTTTCGGGTGGTGACTGAGTTCTGTCTGTCGCTGTTGCTGAGGATTCACCAGATCATCGGCGCGGGCGCCGCAGGCCGCGACGCGCGAAGTCGCGAAGGCGCCAGGAGAGATGACCCCGGTGTCCTTTTTGGTCATTCTTTCGCAGCGCAAGGCTGAGATGTTCCTTGTGAGTTTTTTCATGTTTTGGGGTGGCTGAATGGCACTAATCACTTGTGGTTTATCCCGTATCAT
Source organism: Durusdinium trenchii (assembly GCA_963970005.1). Lineage (NCBI taxonomy): Eukaryota > Dinophyceae > Suessiales > Symbiodiniaceae > Durusdinium > Durusdinium trenchii. The sequence goes on from CAXAMN010021718.1 coordinate 1,057,775, forward strand.
GTTGCTTCATTTTCATTGGACGGTTCACACGGTGATTCCGTGACCATTTGGCTCCTCCGCCGAATCTGGAGATCCCCAAGTAGTGTAGGGTGGTCCAGCCAGGACACCCCGACAGGATGGTCCAGGTGGTTTTGTTTTTCAACGTCCCGACCCACTGGGTACACTCGGGTGGACCGGTCGTTGCCCCCTTGGGGGGGGTTCGGTCGCCCTATTCGAGCTACACCACCTATATAGATCTATATATATATAGACTATATATAGACCCCAGGGCATCCCGTTTCCACTATAGCTGGTAACCAGTGATTCCAGTTCGACTAAAACCATAGACCGAACGAATCCCTGGTTCCTTATAGTCCGTGGTTTGCCTGGGATCCACCTGGGGACGTTCTTCCTCACCCTGGACCTGGTCGGGCTCCGATCTTCCCAGGTGCCGACTCCTCCATGGACGCGGCGAACCTTCTGAAGCCTTCCTTGGCACGTGGAGAGCTTCAGGCGCGGCCCTTTTGCTCCCTTGCTCCCGTCGGAGGGCGGGTCCGGGTGCGGATTCGGTCCGTGGAAGGAAGTGCATCCAAGTGCTCCGGTTCGTGGATGGTTTCCAGTTCAAAGAGTTTCTTCCACAGGGCCAGGGCAGGCTAGTAGCAGGGCGTACCAAAAGAATGGGCTGTTTTTTGCTTCCTTTGCGGAGCCGGGCGGCTTTGGAAGAAGTCCCGGCCCCGGGGGTTTTCATGGACCCTGAACCTGGACGAATGGACAGTGCCTGGTAGGTCACTTAGGTCCCCTGAACCTGATTGCCATCCTCTTCACAAGGGTGGTTGAAGACCGATTCAACACATCAACGGTCCACAGGTGGTGTGGAGGGGCCACAGGTGGAAAAGAGGCGCACGCACCGAGGTCATTGGCGCGACCACTGCGGACGAGTGAGCAGGAGGATGGGAGGGTAGAGGATGGTGGCTTTAGAGGTATGGGAGTCTCCAAGGTATTTACATTTTAAAGTCATAAACACGTATATATAGGATGGTATACCTAGATTTGCAATTTGCACCGACTCAGTCTCTGGCCGATTGAAAATGGGATCAGGTATTGCATTGAACTTATAGAGGCTCTATAGGTATACGGCATAGGTTTAAAACAGCTGAGCCGTTTTGACACTTCACCATGTTGGAACCTGTGTAGGACAGAGAGAGCTTCTCAAAGCTTAATCTTGTTGTGGAGGGACGATTCACTTGGCTTCCCAGATGCAGTTGATATTGTCATTCAGTAGCTGAGCAGTCCATCTTCAAAAAATGAGTCCAACTCGTTCTCCCTGGAGGCCTTTGGGTCATCACCTCTGGGAGTTGGGACTCGTAACAAAGGGGGTCCAGAAGGCTGAGTTGAAAGACCTTCACCTCTGAAAGACGTGGATTTCAACATTTGGCCCATCACAAAAGCAGTGGAGTTGACATGCTTCTTTCATGGGCACTTGGGGCTCCTGAAATAAGAACGAACTTGGTGTCCGACTCTTATAGAAGCTACTTCCATACAAGCTCGTGTTCACATACATGCTTCGACCATTTTGACCAAGTAGTTTTGCATCTCTGAGAAGTCAGTCGTACAGAGAAGCTCATGTTGCGCTTGGAGGTCAGTTGACTGACTGGGTCATCCATGCGCTTCCCATCTGCCCAGCTGGGGAAAGATGAGGCCACTGGGCCTCATCGATCTAGGTACACCAAGCACATCGAGAAAGATGCAGCCCTGGAGCGACGCTTCCAAAGGGTGAACTGTGAGGACGGCTTGTGGATGTTTGTGGGAAGTATACTGTATAAATACCCGCAGAAGAACAAGACAGCGGGTGTGTGAAGCATCAAAGAACGGTTGCTTAAAAAGAAACAGCTGATGTTCATCGTCTCTCATCATTTCAATGGATAATCACCTCCAATGTGGTCATTCTGATATTCAGTCTCCTTGGATAGTTCAGTCCTCTCGTTTTCCTTTTCAACACCGAAACAACCGCCGTACCGGGACACCGTAAACCCAAACGGGCAGGGGACCGGCCCGCGAACGTCCGCGGCCCGGCCGCGCGGCCGGTCGTAGGAAGCATCAGTCTCGGAGACCTTGGAGGTCCTCGAGGGCTTGAGACCCTCCTACGAGGCGGAGAATCGATCGGCGGCATGGTCGGACGGAGGGGGTCGCGCGACCGGCAGGGGAGCACGCGGGGCCGGGAAAAGCACTTCTCTTTCGTGTTTGGTTGTATTTGGATCCCTTCCCCTTTGCGGCTACATTTCCCAGAGGCCCCCCTACAACATGGTAGGGTTGTATTTGGATGTCAACATTTGCATGTTGGATGTTGGAAAAAGGATGAACAAAGGACACCACGGGCCAAAGGCGTGTTATTTGTTTTCTTTTTTTCGTTGCAGTTGATACAGGCTGACACGCTGCTTCAAAGCCGGAGACCCAAATGACTGCCTTCTTTTCGGCGTCGATGGGGTCGGTTCATGTCTGTTCCCAGACTCTCCAAACAGCCCTTGGTCCCTCAAAACCGGGATTTGGGGGGGCCAGATGCGGCCCCTTTCCTTAGAGGGTCTTCTTTGGCGTCTGGGTTCAGGGTCTTTTTCGAGCACGGCGTTGGCTAAGGGGTGTCGTGCGTGGCCCAAAAAGAAGCACTTCTTACCCGGCGCATGGCCACACCCTCCGGGAGGGTGCCCAAAAACCATCTCACACCGTCCACAGCGGGACCACCGTCGGAACCACGTCAGGCGCATCACGGAGTGCTCTTGTCCCCGGACGTCTTGCAAGCGGCCACGCGGCTCTCGCAACGCGGAACGCTCAGAGAGGAAGAGACAGAAGACGAAGGAGGAAGGAATAATGGAAGGAAGAACATGTTCTAAAAGCACCTTATAGATCGGCAATTTGATACTATATTTATCATCATTTATCATATGTTACTCTATTCCGAAGGTGCTTGGCGTTGAAACATGTAGGTTTCATATTTGTGCGCCATCTATACGGGTATGAGAATTTACCAAGAAACCAAGCATTGGACAGGGGATAATAGATGGCGTTTGTTTTTTGAGAGGTCAGACATGCTTCCACTCACGAATGGCTCATGAGCACATGTCACATGTGGGAAACAAAGACATGTTCAATGCACACATGGAAAACACATGTTAACACATGTTACCACCTGCACCTACCTTTCCTTCCACCTTTTTCCTTGATGTTTTCAGCTATTTACAGCCATAATACACATGTATTACAAAATCCATGTTTCCTGCAGCTTCACCACAACGGCGCACATACGTTGGGCTTCTTGCGGGAAGAATCCAAAAGGCGGCCCCATTGTTTATTAATTACACTATTGTCAAACCAGACGGCGCAAAAAAAGTCAACAAATCAGGAGCGATAGGCATGGTATAGACCCCCAAGAACAAAAAGTGACTTCGCACAGGGGTATGGTCCAAAGATAGGGCGGTGCCATCGACTGTTTGAAATTGGCTGTTTTTTTGCTCTTATTCTACGAGCGGTGCCATCTACTAGTGTGAGGACACAATATGGAACAAAGAGAGGGGAGAGATACAGAGAGAGCAAGAGAGAGAGGGAGAGAGAGGGAGGGGAAGCAACCAAAAAAAGAAGACAGGGAACTGCAAGCAGCAGAGAAAAGAGAACGAAAAAAGAGAGAAAAAAGAGAAGGAAGAGAGAAGAGGGGAGAGAATCAAGGAAGAAGAGAAGGGAAGAGGAAAGAAGGGGAGGGAAGGAACAAGACATGGGCAGCAGAAAAAGAAGGGCTTGTGGAAAGCAGGGAGGGGAGAAAGGGATAAAAAAGAGAAGATTGAGAGAGGACAGGGCGGGACTGCCACTCTGTGTACAGTAGGTTGCGCAAAGTGGAGGTCAGAGGTGGGGGAAGGAAAACAGGGGAGGGGAGAGCAGGTACAGAGAAAAGGGGGAGGGGGGCAGGACTGACAAGTGCAGAGTAGATGGCGCAGCCTGATGATCAGCCAGGGCATGGGCAGC
>CAXAMN010021718.1:1070554-1088234 GCA_963970005.1 Durusdinium trenchii
CTACTACTACTACTACTACTACTACTACTACTACTACTACTACTACTACTACTACTACTACTACTACTACTACTCTACTACTCTACTAGTCTACTAGTCTACTAGTCTACTAGTCTACGTAACAAGAAGCTAGCCTTCCCCTCTTCGGATCTCCGCTCACCCAGGTCGGGCGTGCCCGTGGACCGCATCGAGCAGGGCGAATCCGAGCGGCTGATGCACTTGGAAGAGATCCTCTCCAAGCGCATCGTCGGTCCGCGGACCCGGCACTCGACCGAGACGACGCGACCGGAGGAATCTGCCAGGCTTGAGGTGCCCAAGCTGTAAGTGGGAATGGCTGAACTATGCTTTAGAGTCTGGCGCTACAATCTATCATGTAAAGAACTTAAGCACCAAATTCTTTATTGGAACCAACTAATATGCTTGAACAACGACCAAAAAACGACGGTTTTGTTCATCGACCTGAGGTTCGCAGAACACTACTCCAACCTTCTTTTTCCCGCGCCCGAGCCGTGAACGCTCCGAGGCCAAGACGAAGCCGTGAGCGCCTTGGCGCGCGCGGTACGCCGCGCGCGCAGCGGTCTGGCAGGCGCGCTCCGGAGGTGTTCGGTGTGGGAAGAGATCAGATGGAGATGGATGCAGAGATGACAAGGAATTTATTTTTAGAAAGTCCATCTTGATCATCAGAAAGTCCATCATGTTCCTTTTTTTGTTAGGATCTTTTTGGGGGGAGTGTATGGTGGTGTATGGTAAATTGGTTCCAGCATGCTCTTAAAAAAATTGTCTATAGGCTCCTGGCGCTTTCTATGATCCGGGGGCCAGGTACCTCCAAATCGTGGGAGCCAAGGTTGCCATCTTCCAATGGTCCTGGGACTCTTTTCAAAAAGAAAACAAAGAAAAATACACATAAAAACAGTCCATGGTTATTCTAGAGGCAGTGGTTTGGAGATGTTGGTCGTCATGAGATTGTCCACCGCCGATCGTCCTCTGCACCTTTCTTCACCACTGGCGTCTGCTCGAGCGGAGCGACGCAACAGCTGTTGCCTCGTCTTCGGACGCCGGTCCTGCACGCGTAAGAATCGGTGCACGCCGGTCCTGCAGAGTCCAGATCCCCAACAATACAATCCATGGGACTGGCAAGAAAAACACAGATGTGTGCGATGTGTGCTGCATGCATGTCAGATGTGGGCGGTTTTAAGATGTTTTATGGGTCAATATACGTAGGTCAATATTCCGTACACCCAGGAGTCAAAGACTATAAAAAAAGGCCTGACTAGACTAGAGGGCCTGAAAGGGATTTCCTTGTTCTTGAATAAGAAAAGTATAGTCTTTGGACTTCTAGGGTACATGGATTGGCGGGTTATAAATTCTTGACCCCTCGGAGAGAGGGTTTTCAAGGAGGGTTTGATCTGTTATTTTTTTGCTTTTGGTCGTGTGGTGTTTGGCAAGGCTGGGACGTGTTTTGGGGAATAGTAGGTGTGTTTGGAATCTGGCTCCATATTGACACTGAGTCACTGGATTCCACCGGATATGTTCTTTTTCTAATACACGCCCTCCTAAAGGCTGGACTCCGATGCCCATGTCGTTCGTCATGGAGGTTCCTTGGTTTTCTTCCACCTCTGTCCAGGTCAGCAGCGGCCCACGGCCACCTTCTTCTTTGCAGGACCTTCAGGCGCGGGCAGGGAAGGGCCGCAGGGCCCTCAAAGCGGATAGATTTGGGGGTGCAAGGTGCCGACCGAGTGGTTTGGTGGTTTCTTGGAAGAGTTTAGCTATATTCTTTACCTTGGGCCCTGTCCTATTACCGGTAAACCAAAAGTCAGAAACAGCAATCCAATTTCATCAACTTTCACTATTTGAGAGAAAGGCCTGCAACTGAACCATCATCATCATCATCATCATCATCATCATCATCATCATCATCATCATCCACTGTTACTGGTAGTGGGATAGACACAACAAAAGATCCCATGGAAGTCAAAAGATCTATTTTTCGATATCTGGTACATGAAAGACCATTCTTTTGATGCTCTTTGACGCCCAGGGTATAGGCAAGAAGATTTTACTTCGAACAAAACAACAGATGATCTGTGTTCATCCAGCTTTTCAACGTACATATCGAGCTTATCTCAGCATAATCCAATACATACCGGACTTATTTAAAGTGGTCAGCCAGTGATTACACGACCTGTAACCTTCGATTCGGCCTCCTGATGGTTCGGGTGGGTTTGTTCACGGATACGATGTTTGTTGCTCACCAAAGCTCACCAAAGGGCTCAGAACTTGGCTTCTCACCTATGCTTTTAATTGCGCGTTGAGCAATTCAATCCCTTGCAGGACAGCTTATGGTGCCACCCACTGACAGTCACCTCAAAAAACGATGGGTAAACCTGAACGCTGAAAAGTACATGAACGATGTGTGTGTGTGGGTGACTTGCGTGTTCTGGGTATGGACGACTTCCAAGAAATTAGCAAGCATAAACCAAACAGAGGAATGTGGAAGTGCTTTGTAAGACGGGCAAAAGAACAACTGTTTGATCGGGAATTCCGTGTTTTGAATCGTTTTCAATCGTTTTCAATGGTTTTCACTCTGTTCATTGGCTCAAGGTGAACAAAACCCATTGAACAGGAGAAAGCGGTGGGGGATTTCTTCGAAGAAGACCTTCGAAGGGTCGGACCACATGGCACAATGGGAGGACTTCAATGGACTTGACGCCGGCGTCGTAGAGGTGAAGGTCACGACCATGTTGAATGGAAAGAACAGCCGATACCATTTTGCAATAGACCGCTACGCCATTTTTTGGAGACGTGAAGCAGAGGCTGAGTCTCAAGTTGGCACGGAAGTTTCATGTGCCTCGGGCGATATAAAAAAGACAAAAAAATGTCCGATCGATATTGTTTTGACCCGACGGAAAACATGTATGTTCCCAAACAAAAGAGTGTGGGAAAAAAAAGTTTTTAATTGATCAATTCAATTGCCATATTGGAACAACCAATTGTTTCTGGTTGTTTGGGTTTCCAGGTATTAATTGATCATTCAATAATATCTTTTTCATTCTTTTTCAACTGATACCCACCTTTGTGGTTGGATCGCGCTGAGCCCTTGGAGGTGAACCCCTCAGACTTGCCGCAAATCCCACCACAGATGGTGTTTCCCCCCCACCTTCCATCTCAGAGGAATCCACAGGGAAATGGAGCCCAAGAGTTCTGGGTGAAGCCTGGTACAGGCTAGCGGAGTCGAACCCTTGTTAAGAAAGACACGGCTTATATCTTAGATGTGCAGCACAGGGCACCATGCAGTTGGGTCAAGCTGCAAGGTGGAGGTGCCCTGCAGTCAGCTCCTCTCGTACAATCTGACTCGGACTCGTGACGCGCCAAACGGCAGGGGGTTCTGAAGGAACGTCGCACGGGTGAGGGTGGGATCCGTTCGGTCAGGAGATGAAGTTGATCCATCGCAATAAAGAGCCTGACATGTTCGAGAAGCTCAGCAACCTTCGCAACCAACGCGGTGTGGTGGAACTCACTCTGGTGCTCACCCGGAATTGTCGCTGGTGCAATCAGTCCATTCCAGACGAACCGGAGACACTTCGCACTGCTCCGCGAGCGGCCGGTCTTCCAGTCTTAGACACCAGCATCGGAGACTTCTGTGGGGTGCCGTGCTATTCCATCATGCAGCATGAGCTGCAGGACCTGCGAAAAGTATCCTGCTCGACTTGACTTGACATGACCTACATGACCTGACCTTTTCGGGGGGTGAGGGGTGATCCCGGTGATCCCCAATTGTAGATCAGAGCAGAGCAATGACTTCCAAACATTCTCGTGAACGAATTCACTTTCTACAGCTCTCTACATGCAAAGGGTGTTAGTAAGTAGCTGTGAGTTTTTTCCAAAGACGTTGGGACCGGTGCCCATTCACCCCAGACAGGAGCAGGCGAATGTCTTTTACGTCTTCGGCGTTCCCCCTCCCAAGCACTACCAGTCCGATCCTTGGCTGGATCGCCGGTACTGAGCAGAGTAATTGCAAGCAGTGTGAAAAGCCTGACCATCCAATGCAAAACCTCCAGGTCAGTTCGAAATTCCCTGGAATTCCTGGGATGGTACAAACATGTACAAAGCGTCTGGAACTGTCTGGAGGCTTGTACAGTTCAAAGCAACTGGCCAGGTAGAATTCTTTTGAGCGAGGCTCCTCACATGCTTGCGACCTGTACGCAACCTTTGGACGAGATGTGGAAAAAGGAACACCAAACTTGTGGTCAGGTATAGTATTGGTGGTCGACCAAACTATATTTAGGGTCTGTCCGTTCTTACCTGTAACAGGACCCGTAAACAAGCAAGTCACTATTTTTGGACAAGGCCTCTACTAAGCATCATCATCATCATCATCATCATCATCATCATCATCATCATCATCATCATCCACTGTTACAGGTAATAGGATAGACCCAATATTGTATACCTTCAACACCTCTTTGGGGATTATACAAGTTCCTCACTTTCCGACAAGTGCAGGTCGAACGTTTGGTTGATTAACCTTTTGATAGTCTCAAAACGGCTCAGCGGGGGTCAGTTGTATGCTATGCAAGGAACTGGTCTTGGCCTGGTAGTTGGGTCTACGCGCGGTCTATTCCGCGCGCTGAAGCGCTGGGAACTTGGTCAGAGCTTTTTTGAGAGCATCCGAGAGTGTTTTTCCGTGTGAACATGGTTTGCTCGATGAAGACTCCTCGCGATGGAGCAGAAACAGATCAAATTAGGACCGAAATGAGGCCAGCCAAATCGAGCCACATTTGGCAAAACCAAAGGCCACTTCAGACTCCGAGTTCACCATCCACTCCAGTCAATCGTGAGGGATTCTGAAAGAGATTTTGCGCCAGGTGTGGGAAAAACACAGCTCTGTCGTGTTTTGGCAGAGGAGTACTACGTGGATACCAAGGCCGGCACGCTGGGCCGCCGCTCTTCCGCGGCTTTGTTCGTGTGGAGACGACTAGTTGGTCATTCCACTCAATTTGCGGCACCTCACCATCGACCTGCCACTAAAATCCAAGATCTGATTTACAGGTGGCAAGTCACCCATCTGAAACATTCTGAAACATCTGATGAGAAGATGTGCCTCAACACCCACTTCCACCCCAACAAACACTTGGAACTGTCCCGAATTTCCCCAGTCAGTCCCAAGCACTTCTTTATGTCTTCAGATGTCTTCAGGAGAATCTCCAGGTCACTTGCCTATCAGGACCTGTGACCTCCTGACCTTCCCCTGACCTTTCCTCACCTTCTCAAGTTTCGGTCAGGAAGGAGTCCTTGGCGGGTCGGACGTCGTCAATCTCCGTCAATCTCCAGCCATCCAGGTGGTGGCCAATCACTTACCCTAAGGGTCCAGGACCATCGGTTGCTCGGAGGTCCTGTTTCAGGCCCTAGGCAACGACCATTCTCAGGAAGTACGAGGCCTCACCTTACTCACCTCCGACCATCCGAGCAACGGAGGGTCACTGGACCCTTATAGCACGACCAGTCGTCACTCTCTCCCAGTCTCTCTCATCCCCCATTCACTTCGTCCTACAGGCCATGGTCCGCCTGGACATGAGCGAATTCTCGGAACCCCACAGCGTGTCGCGCCTCATCGGCGCGCCGCCGGGCTACGTGGCTCGGCAGAGACGGGGAGGACGAGTGGAGTCTGGAGCGGGTGTGGACCCGAAGGGCCCCAAAAGAGGGCACATATATAGTGGTCCCCTAAATTAGATAGAAGTTCGTAGATCCCTTGGAAATGGTTTCTATTTAGGGATGTAAACCATATATGAATGTGTATCGTACTGTATCTACCTTGGGAGTCCAAAACGATTCGAAAGGTGACCCAAAAGACATGCACAAGACATGTCCTTTGCACCTCAGTGGGGCTTTCTTTTTGTCTTTGCATCACTGGGGAAACTCTATACATAGCTGCGAATCAAAGAGGCGCAGTGGCTCGACCGATCCATGGAGTGGTTCCGGGTCCCAGAATCGGAATGGCAAAGCCCCTCTTTCGGTCTCAGGTTGCCCCCCCGTTTGTTGTGTGTTTGTTTTTTTATCTTCAACTGCATGCCCTATCATCATCCCCTGGCATGGTGGGAGCCCTATTTTTCTCATGGTTTTTTTCTTCCCACCTTCCGCACCTCCGCCGTCCCTCCCCCCCCGCGAGTCCGAAACGGGACCGCGCGGGACGCTTCCGCGCGGCGGCCAGGTGGGCTACAACGATCCCCGCAGTGGGCAGTTGACCGAGGCAGTGAGGCCGACCTGGTTCGCAGACTCCGCTCGGCTCGGCTTTGTACGGAAGAAATGGTTCAAGACCTGGTGTTGATAGATGTAATGTATTGATTGTCCCGAACTGGGTATACCCCGAACCTGGTGAAGAGATGTTATATGTTTTGTTTTTTTTTAGGTTCCTGGGAGCTGCCAAATCCGCACATGGTCTGACCCGCGTGGTCCAGCGTGCCGAGCACCTAGCCAGTCCACGCTATGGGACTTTCACACGACACGCGGGGCGAGTTCGATGGCCTATCATTACCCAGACACTCCATGGGACTGCCATATATGCCTACATTGACCTCCAAAACCACCCCAATGTAGGTAAATATACCATACATGGAGTGTCTGGGTTAGGGTCTTTTGTTCTGGGATTTAGACACCTCATGGACAATCATTGAATACGTATATATATATATATAATAGACCCCCAAATAGACAGGAGTTCGTAGATCCCCACTAAAAATCGTCTTAGGAAACCGTGCCACTGTCTATTTGGGGACCACTATAAATCTATGTAGGGCTTAAACTACTTCCGTTTAGAAGGTGAGTGGGGTGGAAAAGGAAGAACAATCATCTTAAGCAGAAACGGGACTCCTTGGTCCGACACGGATGATCCACTCTGAGCTTGTGGATCCCAATAGAGCAGAAAAAAGGGCAAAAGTGACCCCTTTGTAGCAAAAGAGTGTCCCAGGATGGTCTTGACCCAGGATCGACCCAGGATGGTCTTTGAATGTCCCAATAGAGCAAAAGAGTGTAAAAATGAGAACATCCAGGACCTTCAAAGTGACCCCTTTTGGATCCTTTTGGAGTCTCCACATGATCTCTCTTTTGAGAAACATCAATTGAAGCTGGTTTCTGTTTGGATAAAGGCCTGCCTGCAACCTAACCCTCATCGTTCACAGTTCTATAATTCAAACCCTATAGTCATGGGAAATGTTTATCGGAACTCATCCCCCAACACTCCAGACGCATTCCCCCTCCGCGTGGTCCCTATAGCGTCACGTCGCCCTCGAAGGCGTCGGCCCTATAGCGTGGTAGTCCTCGACGAGATCGAAAAGGCCCACGCCGAGGTGCGGTGGGTTTTGGAACCTCTTGGGCATTCCAGGGTGGGTGGGTTTTGAGGGTCTGGAGCTGGGCGTGGAGTTTTTGGTTCCTTCCCCTCCTGAGCCCAAAAAAGGGAATGGGCTTCGAGTCCATGATGGAGGTCTTGGACTCATCAGATCTCAGCGTAGTATGATCAACCTACGAGTAGTTTTCTCTTGTTCTCAGGCGTTAATCCTGGTACTCTTAGGCGTTCATACCTAGGTGGGCGTGTGACATGTGGCGATTGCTTTCAGTACGCAATATCTCATGTGTGTGAGAGGTGCACTTGGCAAGTGATCCAGCGTCCCTCATGCCCTAGCGCATGCCCTGGCGCGGTTTTGCCTGCTGTGTCGACTTGGCTTTCTTCTGCATGGCTCCTTTGTTCTTTGCAGGATTTGCTGCTCGGGCTGCTTGGATTTGCAGCTGTTTTCCTTCCCAACGGCTGCTTCCTGGACGTGTGTTCCCTTCCCCCCCTCTTCCAGCTCTGCCAGTGCTCTGCCAGTGCTCGCTGGTGCTCGCCTGCGCTGCGCGGGGGCTCGGAGTCCTGGAGATCCGGCAAGCCACGAAGCGGATCGAACCCACGTGGAGCGAAACCGGAATCCTCTTGAAATCCTCCCAGAGGATCCATGGTGGCCTACATAGGTGGCCTACATTCACCACCCAAAAGCCATCCAACCGTAGGCGATAGGACTTGCTGAATTCCATCAGATCGTGGGATGAAGGACTCCTCCGAAGCCCCACGAAAACCCCATTCCGAACTCCGCTCCACGGTCCCACACGTCCCACGGTCCGGCTCCGCGGGAGCCGCCGCGGCTCGTGCTGGAGCGCGTCGCAGGTCTTGAACCTTCTTCTGCAGGTCATGGAGGATGGGCGCTTGACCGATGGCAAGGCGCGGGAAGATGTGTAGAGTAGAGGGGACGGACGAGGGGACCACGTGGAAGAAGACGTCAGACAGTGATGAAAACACAGTGGAAAACACACGCGAAAACACAAAACAACAATGAGATCACATGAAAGCACAAGCACGGAAATCAATCATGTGTCAACACATCAACAATCATCAACAGCTTGATGTGACTTTGTCTCAGAGTCAATGCCACACAGCCTAGGTCTGCACATGTGACTAAGATCTACATGGCAATAGACCCAAAGCTTTATGACTTGGTTCTTCAAAGTGACCTTTTGATAACCTGGTTTGAGGTCACTTAAGCCTCCTAAGGATCACTTAGGAACCTTCGAAAGGTCCCTTTGAAGAAGCTGGAATGTAGATCGTTGAATAAAAATGCCACTCATTTGGATTGAATTAAACTCGGTTGTATTAATCAGCAGTCTACACGATGATGCGATCGCGCGGAGAAAGCCCACCGCAGATGTTCGGGGCAATGGTGTACATGAAGCGAAACAAGCGCTTCCGAGGTTCTTTCAAACATCAACCTGGAACCTGGAACCTGAATGACCTCTATTTTGGACCACCAGCTTCCTATCAAAACAGAGGTCAAATGGGTTCCAGGAACACACGATACAATGTTGTGAAAGGGGGTGAGTTGGTGGACAGTCTTTTGATCTATGGCAGTTTTCCCAACCTTTGTGACAGTTTCATACAGCTCTGCAGGGCTGATTTTTGTTGCCATAAAGGATTTGGATGTGGGATTGACAGATGTTTGGATATTGTAGTAGGACCCAGGGTTTGCGCACCATTGGTTGCCATGTCTTGAAGACATCAAGTTTGGGTCGCCCGCATAGACCCTGCTCCCAGTCTCAGAAAGTGCTGCTGTCCATAGGCGACGAACTCTACCCTCAGAAGAACACATCACATGAAAGTGGAGTGGAGTAGAGTCGACTTCAACTTCCTATTTTCCGGACCATTTTCCATCTGTCTATCTTCCTGAGTCAGAGTCCATGAGTCTGGGATTCATTCTTGTTGTAGCAGAAGACCGATGCCGAGGTCACCTCTCGGAATGTACTCCTCCACAAACTCACATAGAACCTGAGAACTGACCTGTGGAAGACGATTTTCCGAATACCAACCCAGTAGTTTGGGGGTTCGTGGGCCGAAAAAGCAGGGGAGTAATCCCTACCGGTGCGGCCGCAGGGGAGAACAGTGAGCTTCAACCATTCCATCATTGCAGGGGCACTCTGACGATTGAGTCGTGAACGGATCGCCGTGCAAGACTGAATCAACACACAGCATTAGACACGTGTTCGGTTCTGGTGAGCACATCCTCCCTTCTTGTAGGGTTGCTACTTTCTAGCGACATATATTGAATCAAGATTCGGAAGCCACACATCTGAGCTCCCTGCATCTACAGATGAGAGAGGAGAGTCAGCTAATTGCATTACTCAACAAGAGCTTTTGATCCACGAGGATTCCACCAGGAGTATACACCGACTTTGCAGAACAAAAAGCACCAGAACTCGGATGAAACGGCAGAGGCCCTTTTGGGGCCCTATAGGATGTGTGATGTTCTTCCAATTGTTGAGGGCATCTTCCAGTTTTCCTGAGTCTAAAGAGAGCATCCCGATTGGAAGGGTGCTGTTTCAACAGCACAGCCTTGTTGACAAGGGTCGGCACAGCCTTCTTGTTGGAACTGGTCCCACTCATTCCACCATCAAATGGTCATTTAGATGACACTCCCGAGTGACTAACATGGACCCGGGTCGAATGGCACTCTCAAAGACCGTGGTTTCTTCGACAAACCAGTGGTTTTTAGATGTTTTTAGGGTCCATGTCCATGTTAGTTTTCGGCGGGGTATCCACAACATCGCCAAGGGCCAATCAGATCCAATATAAGTTTGTTCTCTTTCGTGCTCATGGGTTGATGGGCCGAAGGGCTTTTTTGTGCAAGATGATTCTGGTTGAATGAACAAGCCCTCCAACGGCCAGAGGTCATGACCTCCAACGTCGGTAGCAAGGAGATCTTGCAACAGGCAGGGGCACTGGTAGCCTTTCCAGGGCTGAAGAAATCCTGGCGTGATCAGATGAAAGAAGGCGTTTTTCTCTTCCGAAATATTCCGAAATGAACATAAATAGGCAAGAATGAGGTAGACGTTTGTGGTATGGCCCGGTCTCAAGTTCTTGTAGCATGCCAGTATAGTGACAAAATTGATTTAAAGCTAATGTCCAATTTTCTTGAGGGACAATCTCAAGGCTAGGACTGGAAAGCGGAGTTGCGCCACTCAGACAATCATTAGAAAGAGTTTGCAGAGAATGCGAGATCCCACAAGTATCTAATTTGGGTATATCAACGGTATATCAGATATCAGTCCAACACTCTTCGTCACGCTACATGGATCTACATGGTCATGTTCCTCGAGGGTGTGAAGAACACAGAGCCGAGCCCTATACGTCAATTTTTAGCTGCATTCCGAGCTGTCCACGGTGTCCATGTGGACCATCTTCCATGCCGAGAACGGTGTGGAGAGTGTGTTCCGTGGCCGTTCTGAAGCTCAAGCTGTTCGAGTATGGCGGGTCCGAGCATGGGCGATCGATTTCAGGCGGGAGGGCAGTCGTCTGAAGCAGCCGATCCCGTGTGTGGTGAGTGGGCATAGGAGCGCAAGGGGGCGGAGGAAGAAGGATGAAAAAGGAGGGCAGTCAATGGTACTTGGATGTATATACTTGGTATGAATTCCCTTTGGGCTTCCAACTGCGGTTGATTTAACAGCCTTTACCGAACGACAATGATTGATTTCCTAAAACCTTTAGACTAGAAAACCAGGTCAACCTTTCGTTGAAAGGTCTTGGTGGAAGGCCGCGGAGATTGTACTCCGGATCCAGGTTCCAAAGTTGTTATACACTACTTACTTCTTCAAGTAGCTAAGTGGGGGTTCTGCACAATGATATGATCCTGCTCTTGGATTTGTTTGTATACATGCATGTTTCTATTTTGCTTTGTATCCGTCGCCGTACCTTGTTTGTGATAGTAGATATTTTAAAGTCTACCATAGTCTGCCATTAAGTTCACAAACCTCCAGTCTGGATTTAATGTTGGATGCACCTCCGATGTGTCAGCTTTGCCATGTCTTCAAAAATTGAATGCTTGAGAATTCCGCTGAATTCACAGCAGCCTCATGCAGCCTCATGGTCCCTTTTGCAGGTCCGCTTGGCCGACCGCTGGGAAGACTACGACGAGCCAGAGGACGCGGAGTCGCAAGAGGTTCTACAGGAGGTCATGTATGCAAATGTTCTATTAGAATATCTGATGATGAGGTCGCGGTCATGGTACTATAGCCCACGCCACTTGGGAACTATGGCGCACCGGCCAACCCTTCACCGGCCAACTCGATCCTCTTGTGAATCCACCCAAATTTACCCATTCTGCACAACCATGGAAGAGCTGCACAAAAAATAAACGCGAAGTATCAAGCAACATGTTACAACTTGGAGTCGCCCCCCGCCCAGTAACAGTATAACAAACCATTTATCAAAAAAGATACAAGATGACCCGCAGAAGCCAGACGAAGCCCGGCACTGGTCGACCAATTCACATCCAGAATCCAGGTACCAGCCAACCGACAGGCATCGACCACGGCTCCGGCATCGACCACGGCTCCGATGGTAAAAAAACACCAAAACAGAAAACATCACAAAAACAACCATCCCTTCCTTGCATCGATTGGGCAGGGGCAGGGAAGTCCTCGTGCTGCCAACCCCGAGCACCGAGCACCGCCCCTGCCGCGGCCCGTACCAGACCCCGACCAGACCCCGACATCGGTCAGCATCGGTCACCGGTCGGCCGTAACCGAGAGCCACAAGGAACGAAGCCTGAACCGAACCCGAAAACGCCCCCGAAAAAGAAACGGCCGGATTTGTATAGATGCGAGTTTACGCACGAACGGTGTGGATGTTACACCGGATGTTCATCTCACCTCTCTAAAGAACCGTCCTGTTCTTTCAGACGTGGAACGTGGGACCGGTGTTCGGTTCCCAGCGCACGCGCACATGGGCTTTTTTCTGCGGGTTTGAAACGCGCCAGGATCAGCTCTTAAAGCGAGCTTATCTCGCTGGCTTGGATGAGATCAGCCACAGCATGAGGGGCCGAAAATATCAGGCCTGGACCAGCTAAACTCCGGAATGTGGGGCTTATAACTTATAACAAAGTACAACGTTCTGTATAGACAATTTTCCACCAAACTCCCTTCTGCACAGGTGGACTTCCGCAGCATGCGTCAGAAGAACCTCC
Organism: Durusdinium trenchii; assembly: GCA_963970005.1. Classification (NCBI taxonomy): domain Eukaryota; class Dinophyceae; order Suessiales; family Symbiodiniaceae; genus Durusdinium; species Durusdinium trenchii. The sequence continues at coordinate 1,083,091 of CAXAMN010021718.1, forward strand.
AGAGTGGCAAGCTACGCCCGATCCGAACACCGCCCACGTGGGTGGCGGAGGAACGGCTGGGTGGCGCTGCATCGCCGCGGTGCTTGGCAGTGGTGGTGCCTGAAGGTGGCCCTGGCAGCTGCATCTATGTGACTTGGAAAGACTAAGAGTTCGAAACACCTACGGATGATCTGAGACTGAGACTGGACGATTATGCCGCCCCATTCACCCTTCAACCCCCGCTTGTCAACCATCCCTCACCGTGGCGACCCAAATGGTGGTGCCACGGCGCACACAGATGTGCATCAGAACTTGATCTAGGTGAGCAGGCGACCGGCTACGCCGTATACCTTGAAGTAAATCTATATCCTTATATTCATCGAATATTCATCGAATATATTTCATGAATATTAATGATGAGCGACTGGAACTGAACTGCGCGAAGTCAGTGCAGGGTGAGCTCTAACTGTGCGTGGAAGGGGCCGCGGCCAGGACCGCCCGGGCTCCAGCCGCGCGGTGCGTCGAACGGCGCGGAGCCGAAGCGAGGTGCCCAACCCCGACCGAGAGGGCGACTTCCTGGCCGTGCAGGCGTCCAACCCGCGAAAGAAGCGTCCGCCATCCTGGCCAGACATGGTTGGGTGTGGATTTGAATAGGGAGACACCTGGAGACACTGGGTAGACTGGTCTATATTCCGAACCTTCGTCAAACTGGAAGGTCTTCCTTATTGAAATGTGCACCCATTTCTAGCAATGTGTGGCCAAGTGGATGAGGGTGGTTAAGTTCATCCAAGAAAACCAGAGACTTCAATTTTTCCAAGACTATGCGCATTGTAAAGTAGGATCTCGGGATCTCTCATGATCTCATGCGAAGTTGTTGTAGCTGCCGTCATGTTTCTCAGATTTGTTTTGATGCCTGTCGTGTGTCAGGATCCTACTAGAAAGAACTCGTGCAGGAAAAGACACTGACAGAATGCTCAGTTAGACTTATATATAGTAGCAACTGGTCACTGCATGTGACTGGTCGTTGCACTCTTGCCCAAAGTAGGGGGAACGAAGCAAATCTCCAAAACAGTAGAGAGGTCCTAGAGTCCTATGATGTCCTATGCTATAATAACTATAATTACTGTGTAGTTTACTGTGTATATTGAACATCATGACCAGTCTACGAAATCCATTGGATATCCATTGAAATCCATTGACCATCCATTTGAAAGAACCGCCCGAAGCGTCGTCCTCTCCACCGACCGCTCTCGTCCGCGTCCGTGGTCCAGGTCCCTGGCTCTGCACGCGTGGGCCACTCCATGTCGCTGGGAGACGGAGAGACGGGGCCGAAGCGCCGAACAGGGCGAAAGGGGCGAACAGGGGCGCTGGGACGGGATCTGAGAGGGTGTTTCGAAATGGAGTTGTGATGGTGTGGTGTGATGAGTATAGTAGTTGTGCTGTAGTTGCAGTATACTAGTCTTGGTTCCATGTGACGGGCGCTTTTGAGGTGATTGAAGTGGATTTCACTCCAGGGGGGGTCGGAAAAAATACAATTATATTAGATTATATAAGAGCAGTATAGAGTCTACAGAGATAGTTGAGGGATGTTAAGGGAATTAGGATTGTGACGTCGCGACGTCTTCCTTATAACTTATATACATCGTGGTAGCAGGGAAGGCGTCGTGACTCAGCAGGCCTGGGCGAACGGACCCCCTGGCTCCGGCACTTGAGGGGTGGGAGATGTTGTTTTGAACGGAACTCGGCACTTGGAAGAACAACTGCTGCGAGCTTGGAGCCGGAAGACCTCCAAAAGAACGCCTGGTTTTCCCCGGGAGGAGCCAGACACACTGGAAGGGCGGAACAAAAATAGGCAGGCCACGGTGTCATGGTCGCCTACGATAGGTCACGATAGGTCACCATACAACCTCTCACTGGCAGGTGTCCATTCATCCATAGTCCATGGGGTTGGAATAGTTACACTGCAGTGATGGTTTCAGAATGTTTCAGACATTTTTATCTTCAACCGTCTTCAACCTTTTTAGGGATGATTGCTCCCCACTGACTTGTATGTTTTCCAGCTGAGTTGAAACCACCAAACCAGAAAAATCCATTGGTTGTGGGATGAGAATCTATCGTATGACTTCTTGATTCTCGCCTTCCTCTTCTCGACTCTCGCCTACTGGCTCTTCTCAGGGTGAACCAACCACCACTGAACCCAGCATCCACACACATGCCAAACAGCTATACTTTATAGTCCACCTTCTGAAACCAATGCTGGCCATGCCACACCATCAACTCAACCACCTTCAAAAATTGCACAGACACCAAGAACGCATCCAACACACATTCGATCCGATCGCAGCCCCTGAACTACATCATATGACATCCGCGGAGTGACCTTCCAGGTTGGTGCCCCTTCCACCGTCCACCTCGCCGTCCACCTCGCCGTCCACTGCCTTCACTGCCTTTGCGCCCTCGGCACCGCCGCCGACGCCCTCCACCGCCGCGGCGCCGTCGGCGCCGCCGCCAACGGCGTCGCTGCGGCGCGCGGGGTTTCACGCGGCGGGGCGCGGATGGACGCGCAGTGGCTTGGAGAGCGGGAGAGCTGGGCGAGTCGGACGTGCCAAAGGAGCTTTCACACAGCTGGCCTGTCCCAAAAAATCAAAAACAAACATGCGTTATAAACTAAACACAACCATGCGATGCTGCACTACAAAGAGGCATACCATTGGGTGTCGCGTGGAACAGACCTCACAAAGAAACGTCCCAATTTGGACGGTTCGGAGCATCGACTTTTTTCGTCTTTCCAGTGCGTGGTTGGGCGCTACGGGGGGATCACCCGCGCGCCTTACATCCCCTGCCTGCCGAAAAAACTCTCTAGGTGATGGTTTCGGAGATGTTTATGTTCAACCCTTACTTGGGGATGAAGAAGGACCCTCTGACTCAGATTTTTCTTTCGTGGGTTGAAAACACCAACCAGCTCTATAGAATCTGAGAGCTTGAGCTCAAAATGACCCTCGGATTTGATTCCTAAGGGTCCAGGACCATCCGAATCGGATGGTCTTGGAGGTGAGAAAGTGCTTCCTGAGAATGGTCGAACTGGGGCCAAAGGACATCCGATTCGGATGGTCCTGGACCCTTAGGGTATAGAGAACTTGTTTCCAGCACTGCAGGAGGTTGATATGTGATTCTATAGTGGGGCAACCTGTCCTCGGAACCTGGTTTTTCGTTTTGTCACTAAAAAAAGAAACGTCCCAAGGTACACCGGGTAATTCCACTAGGGGATCATACTCTGAGGTCTACACATCACATGGAAGTGGAATGGCACGGCGTGAAGACCATGAAATCCATTGAAATCCGAATACCAAACAGGTGGTGAACTCCTCCATGTCGACCCACTTTCCTCCGGGATTCCGGTCCTTTTGCATCCACGAACCCCACAAACTCTTCACGACGCCATGCGAAAAGCGACAGATCCACGGTCCGTGACGCATGCGGAAAAACGGTGCTGAGACCATGCGACAGCCAGCCATTGGGGTATCTGAGGTGAACAAGCCTTGGCAGGTGCTGCCTACTAGGTGCTCCGATGCTATGATCCAGTGGCCCAGACCCAATGGGCGTTAGGGCCGTTAGGGTTTAGGGGTTCGCTGAATGAATGCTGAGAATGTGCCATGACAGGCGTATGTTATATAGGCACATGATTCAGTACATGGTAAGATTTTATAACTTGAGTCCCGCATCCGTCCTTTTCTCCGTCCGTTGCTGATTCAAGATGACACTGACACATTTGGACACATTTGGATGAAAGGGGGGAGGTACCTTTGCAATTAGGTTGTTCATGTCCGTGCCTTTAGAGCATCAGTCAGAACTGTATGCAAGTTGCATCGTAGGCCAACACCGACAAATCCAGACTTCGATGCCATAATTTTTGAAATTCCTGGGCCTTTCTTGATATTTTGCTGCCAGCAAAAATCATAAGCAGATAAAAGCAGGCAATTGAGTAAGAGCCTAACACACTGCAATGCTCTAATTGGAACTGAAATCGGAATATCAGAATGTTTGTAAAAAGAGGGGATCCCTAACCCATCCTGCCCTGTACGAGCTTCTTCACTAGTCCATTAGGTCTTCAGCACGGCTGAGGTAGCAGCATCCCATGGTCGCAGCTTGCAGAAGCTCTGCGGATTTCCGCTGAATTTTGTGGCGCAACGAATTGGAGCGCTCGAATTGGAGCTCATTCTTCGCTGGTACAGTGGCGAAGAAGAGACCCTGCAATCTTACATGGATTTACATGGATCCATTTCATGCACGTGGTCCAAAACAATCCCTTTTAGATTCCAGTTGGACACCAAATGTGGCCAAAAACAAGCAGAGGTAGGAGGTTGTTGAACATGTCAAGACCTGTTAATTTTCGCTGTCAAGGATTTGCAGAGATCAGTTTGGGTGAGTTTGGGTCTCAAGCTGCCATGCACACACAGAGTTTGGACCTGACAACCAGAGTCTTCTCGTCTTTCATCGCAGTGAAAGCCTCGAAAGAAAACTGTGGCTACAGCGCAGATGTATACAACGTTCTTGCTTGCGCTTGCTCTATCAATTTTATCTTCGAGAAACAAGGCAGAGCCATCACTCATGAAACAACGTCTCTGTTGCTGAGAGACTTTAAATCAATGGCATTTTGGATCAAAAGCATCAGGTGGTTCCGTGATTTCAGCCTCACTTGATCTCACTTGCGCTTCTGCAGACACCATGGGTTGCGCAGGCTCAAAGACTTCTAAAGCTGAGGCTCCTGTGTGGGCAGCACCAGAGGTGAAGGCCGAAACAAAGGTCGAAAGCACAGAGACTGCAGCCCCAGTGGAGCCACAGGAAGATGTGAAGACTGAGCCAGCCCCTGTGGTCGAGACTGAAGCTTTCCAAGCTGCTGAGACTGCAGCCCAGGTGAAAGAAGATGTGGAACAGGTTGTTGAAGAAGCAGAGAAGGCGATTGGTGAGCTGAAGGAGTCTGAGCTGAAAGCTCACATTGAATCCAAAGCGGAAGACACTGAGACAGTGACCACTGCACCCAAGGAGGACTCGCCAAGGTGCTTGGACGTGAAGGTTGAGGCTGCTGATGTTGAGAGAGGTCCTTGCGTTTGCGGCAGCCTTTGGTAAAACTACCAGCGGCACCGATGAGCTACCTCCATAATTCG
>CAXAMN010021718.1:1088244-1100574 GCA_963970005.1 Durusdinium trenchii
GGCATTTGCGATGTCATGTGCCAACTTCATATACTTGCAGCAAGGCTTCCCGAAGTCTCGGAAGTAGACTTCTACAGGCCAAGCTGATTTGATAGCTGTGCAGCACTAGAATGTAGAGGATCTCTTGACAGTGCTTTGAATCACAACCCGAAGGTGGCTCAGAAATGAGAAACGCGCAGACTGAGTCTCTTCACATCACAAACATGGCTTTCATCCCCCAGACACTCCATGGGACTGCCATATATGCCGATCAGGCCAGGGGTGGTGCCAGGGGGGTCAATGGGGCGGCAGTCCGTCCTGGCAGTCCCATTAGTCGTGTCTGGGTCCTGCATTCATCCAAACCGACCCAGCGATGCCCTGCTTCGACTCCGCATCACTGGTCCGACTCCGCCGGGGCCCGGGCCGCCCAAAACATCCGGACTCGTCTGGAAGACCTGGCGACGGAGAAAACCACACGGAGGGCACCGCTTGACCACCCAAAACACTCAAAGAAACAACAAGAAACAGATCCTCATATGATCCTCAATATTCCTCAATATGACCTGCCACTTTTTGTCCGCTCCCGCTGAAACATCTGCGAGGCTGCCGGGATGGGATCCTATGGAGATTTGCGGCGAGCCGTTCAAGCGCAACTGCAACAGAAGTTCAGGCGACCGTGGCGTCGTTCGACGATGGAGTTGGTCCAAGGATCCGGGTCGAACGGGGTCGACCTGCTTGGGAAGCTGGAACGTGACCGTCGTGAACCTCTATTTTGGACCAACCACCCGAAATATGGTCAAACTTCCTATCAGAAGAATAGAGGTCAAACGACTTCCAGGTATATCTCAGCATCAAAGATCATCATATTGTTTGCTTCGAAATATGCGACCCAGGTGCTTGCAAGACTTAACCACTTCAAATGGCTTTGAGTTGGGAAAGGTCGAGACCTCTAGAAATACAAGTTTTTTCTTCTTGAGAGGCACAACAGATGATGATCCTCGCGAAAGGAAGTCGGAGGATCCTTTTTGAACTCACCCTCTCAAAAGAGGGCTTTGAACGGCCAGAGGACTGGGTCGGAGACGGTGAGACGGTTGGAATGGTCGTTTTTCCACTGTTCGGCCGAGAGGTCTGGTGTCCGAGAGGTCGGGGATCATTCAGATTGGGATCCGAGCTCCGAGCTTCTCCTCCGGGACCCCCGGGCAACTGAGCCGGAAGGATCACCGAAAAGAACCATCCTCATGAGGTTTTCCGGGCTCATCTACAGCTGGTGAAGCCTTTTTGATAGCTTCTCAGCCTCCCTAAGCTGGGACACCCGATCTTGTGAGCTGACTGTGGAGCTGTGGAGCCAAAGGGATGCTTGATGGAGAGGTTGCATGGTTGAGCCCCATGGTTTTTGGGCGGCTCACCAAGAGAACCCACACGCACACAAAAGGGTCATCTGAAGGAATCTGAGCAGGGGATTTGGTCGTCTATACATGCCTATAGTTTGTACCTTTAGAAGAAAAGGACATCAAACGGCTCCACCACAGTACTTAGTTGAACGAGTTGTTTTCGGTAGCCGCTAGCTTAAGCCATGCTCGATCGATGGTGATCGGCTCGTCAGGCCCGAATTCCTGAACCGCATTGATGAGCTCTTGGTCTTTCAAGCGCTCTCGGAAACACAGCTGACCCAGATTGCCGGGGGTCAGAGCACGGACGGTGAAGTGGTGTGGCTCGAGGATTTCTCCTCAACGCATCGGATGTATATGTTGGGCTTGAACTGGGTGTTTCCCTTCCCGCACATCTATAGGATTTGATCGTATATGATCGTTTTATTTTAGCAACAAAAAAATACAGGGCGCGGCTGGACAAGAGCAAGAACAATTCTCCACGCACCCTCCAAGACTAGGTCGTGGGTGCTGATTTTCCCTTGATGACCTCAGTGCAGTCAACTTATATAGCAGCACAGAGTCATCAACTGGTGCCTGTTCAGTGTGCGTTTACACCGGGCGGTGTTAGTGGCTTTTGGAGATCAAATCAAATCAGACCATGTTGCTGCATAGGTGGTTAGAAATCCAGGAGTGAATACTCACAAAAAACACTTGGGGAAGGGGAGATTGTGCGAGCCATTGGGGGTTTTGACGGGTCAATTTGGAGTTGGAGTCCTCATCCAGTTGAAGTTGGAAGAAGACCGAGAAGACATGAAGGATTGTTGCACGTGAGTGGTAAGTTGCATCGTAAGTTGGGCGGGCCAACTCCGCCTGTTTGGTTCGGTGTGCCAACTCCACCAACCCCGCAACTTTGACCAAGGAGGATCATCCAAGCAACCACAGGACCACAGGACAGCACCGCACCAGCTCTGCCGAAAGCGGGTCATGCTTTGTGCGTCGTGCGCGTCGTGCGCGGTGCCGAGGTGCAGTTGATCTTAGGCGATGCTCAGTCCAGAGCCATCAACGCATTTGAGGAGGTCAGGTGCTGCCCGATGAGTTAGGAAATGGCCACAGGCCGGCCCTAATTAAGTAGTACAGGAAGGGAATCCGAAAAAAAATAAATAAAAAACTGCATCGTTCACGTTGAAAAAAAACGTGGAAAAAACAAACACAGTGGTCGATCTGGCTGGAGCCAGTGTCACGCAAGCTTGGCTTGCTAGGCGTTTAAAGTACCAACTCCATGCCGCGGTCTTTCAATGACCCTGGTCTTCGAGACCTTATTGACGTGTTTTCTCTTGCAGGACCTATTTTGTGATGGCTATTTCTAATAGCTATCATGGTTGTAGCTATATCTTAAATCTATGTTACAGTCTTTCACCTGATTAGAACATGTTAAAACCACTCCAAATTAGCGGTTTTATACTAAAAGTCCACATTAAGTGAGCCATTTTGGCTGAAAACCACTGAATTCGTCTGTGACTCTTCAACTGCAGGCGGCACTGCAGCATGGATCGCCTGAGCGCTTGGAGATCACCTGGACGGTGGGGGTCCACGTTTTGTGCGGCGGTCGTGGCAACGTCTTGGTGAAGTCTTGGGCGCAATGAATGTATGAATGAATGAACGAACATGACATGAATGAATATGACATGAATGGATGAATTCCCCACTGCAGCATAGAAATACGATCAGAATTAGTGTTTTTTCCTTCTCAGTTGCCAAGTGCTTTGTGAGCTTGGGCTGGAAACCAGCAAACATGGATCCCAAATGATTCGATGATATCAGGCACTATGAACGATAAGGAGGGTCAACACAATGGGATGACATAACTTCAAGCCGAGGAGCCACATTAGTTGTTGAGTGGGTTGGAGCTTGTTCACAGAGAACCCGAAGACACAAATGAGCTGCTCCATGTGCTTCCTCTGGACAGGACTGGCCTGACGAAACGATGGAATGACTCACCTTTCCCACCGGAGCTTGGCCAAGGCAGACTTGGAACAGCTGGTCATTGCCAAGGGTTCCAACGTCTCCTATGGTGCCCGGAAGGCCCAGTCGAAGCAGTGAGAGCCTGGCACCTGGAGGTCAGAGCCTGGCTCCGGTGGTTTCCGGAAGATGGGGCGTGAGGGTTCTTCCAAGGTTTGAAGGGTAACTCGGAAGACTTCAGGCCCCGTCTCTGACCTCTAACTCCAGTCTGACCTGGTCCTGAAAACCGAGGTCAGTCCTCAGTGAAATGAGGTCAGTTCCTGACCTCTAGGGGCGACACAGTAACCGCAGTAACTATAATACTATTGACAACGTGTTCAACGGGATGGAGACAGGGCCGAAGACCTGTTCAACTCTGCCATGTGAGGGTTCAAGAGACATGTTCAGCAGTGAAAGGACAGATGCCTTCATGTTCTGGCATTGGAACTAAAAAGACTGGTAAGGCTCAGTGAGGTTGATACTTCATGATACTTCTACTTTCCTTGCTTATGCCCATGACATGATGACATGCCAATGTATGCAGAAGTTTCATACACTTGCAAAACTAAATGCAGCCCACACCGCGATTCCAGCATTGGTCAGGGCAGAGGGGGGCGTTTTGACTCCTGTATGCACTCCATGGCCAGAAGGATGTCGCGACATCACACAAAGAGAAGTCTCTGAGAAAGCCCTATAGTTAAGCTAAAAGGATCCTGTGGGGACCCGTGACAAATTGGTTACTCACCTAATAAATTCTAATAACATATTTAAAGGGTCCCTTCTTCGTCCCCAGGCCTCCGCGGCCTCCACACTGTCAGGGCGTCGCACGATGCCGTGCTTCTTTTCGTTCGCAGTCGCACGACCAGCCCGACGGAGCTCCCAGGCTCGACCCCTGCGCCGGGCCGTCCAACGCCTCTTCGAGGCGAGGGCCGTGGGTGCTTCTGGGATGTGATGGGTAAGGGGCCGATGGGTGATGAGGGGGACCATATGGTGATGGGTATGGATCGGTATGACTGTGGGTACATTGGTGTCTTCGAAAGATTCTATTTTTAGGGTGTGTGATATATATATATATAATTGTAATTACGAAATTGTATATATGCCTATTCCTATCATATTCCCAGTAGTGTCTTAGTGTGCTCTGAGGCATAGCCACCTCTGGTGCATACATGACAGAAGGTTAGATATATACTGTCATAGATCTAAGTCACCCTGATAGATTGAGCCAAAGCCATGTCTAGGTGACGGACAATCTTGACGTACAAGCTGCTGCATCTTCCAAGTTTGTACGTAGCTTGTACCATAAGACCAGTAAGGCACATTGTGACACAACCCAAGCCAAAAGCATAGGGCATAAATCTATATAGAGTGCCCCCATGTTACAACATGTACATCTTACAACTGTAACTTAAATCGCTACAGTTTGCAACCTAACATAAACTATTTGAGGAGCGTCAAAAAACCTCAAGAAAGGAATTTAGATGATGTTCATGTCGTGTGATTCATGGCCAAGCGAGCCCGCGATAGGACCCCTTGGCGGAGTTCCTGGTCGCGGGCGACTTGAAGTCGGGCGGCGCGGTGCTTGTGGACGTGGAGGATGGTCAGGTGGTCCTCAGGTGCGGAGGGGTGCTGCGGAGGTGGATGTGGAGGATCTTTGGGAGGCGTTAGGCGCTCCGTGTTTTGGTGTGGACGCTGCGTTCGCCGAGCTGCGGTGGTTTCGGGCGGTTGGTGGGGGGAGGGTTGGAGGTTGGGAAGGCGGGCACATGGAAGTAGACACCAAGAAGAAGTCCAGGATAGGAACCAGATGATTCATGTGTGATGGTTTGTAAGGTGGCGAAACTTTAGATGCATCAAGATGTTTCATATAACATAGAGGTATGCCTGGATTTACTGTGGACAACTGAATAAGACGGCTTGCTTTGCAAATGTTTGCAAAAGCTGCCTGCTGAGACCGATCAACGCCTTTCAAGAGCGTGTCTTTGGATGGCATCGCGGGGTCCAACTTTATACGTAGTCAACCAGAGTGAACCTCCATGATCATCCTGTAAAACCTACATTCTGAACACATCCATCACAAAAATGGAAGAGTCCAGCGAAAACGAAAAACACTCATTCCATGATCCCATGATCATTCCATGATCACCTTAAAACAAATCTGCACCTGAAGGCTCCAGCTTTGTAAACCCATTCCTCAGCTGTTTGTTGCCGATGCCAGGTATGATGGACGCACACTCCGGCCCGTCTGCACGGCCAAGGAGGCCGTTTTCGGTTTCCATCTTCGGTGTGTTGCCGATGATTTGCGCAAAGCAGAGAGGTTTGGTTTGTTGCTTTGCCAACTTCTTCTGTTCGTTTCCAACAACTGGTTGAGGGTCCCAACTGGTTTTGTTGGATTCGAAAAGCCATGCTTGGGCTTATGATGGTTTGGGGGAGCACTTTAATCATTGAAGTGCCGTGAAATATTATGGTATGATAAGTTATATATCGTTTAATCATATGTTTAATCTTTGTATACTACTGTAACTGTATATACGTTGCTGCCCTGCCTTTTTAAGCAGCCCAAACCTATCACCCCTTGGCCACCGACCGGTGCAGGTGGCAGAGATGCCCAAGGTGATGCAATCCGCCCTCAACCAGGTGCCCTCCGACCGATCCCGATCGATATGTTTTCTTTCTTTTCTGCATGAAGGCGACTGTGTCAGACGGTGACACACCATCAAGGTGACGCACCTGAATGCCATAACCACAGGGCTTGGGTGGGGGTCTTTCTAATCTGCGCCAGCAGCATGATAGCAGCATAGCATAGTTCTTCGGATTGTGTAGAAACCTGGGCTGTCTTCCAAGCTGCATGAGATGGAGAAGCTCTTTGGAGTCGTTGGGGTGGAGATTCTCTGCAAAGCCATGACATTTTGCGACTTTACAAGACGCGTAATAGGCTAAAAGCAAGCAGTTTCGCATATTATCTTTCTGAGGTTTGCAGCCCCATTGATTGTTGCAGACATCCGCAGTGACAATGTGGCGGTTGTATAGTCAATCATGTGAAGAACATGGCTGAATTCCTTTTCCCTGAAGTGCCTTTGGGCCCAGCCATGAGTTTGAGTTCTTAGAGAGTGTGATCAAAAAGATTTGACAAATAGACTTCTGTGTCTGTTTAAAACCTTTTGTATGAATAATTGTATATTCTGCAACACAAGCACTCAAGGCTTCTAGTCAAAAACATGAGAACCAAGGGGTTCTCTTTGCTCCTCTCTTGCTCCTTCTCCATCACCCACCACCCTTCGCCCTTCACCCCCCGAACCGACCGAAACTATCCCCACGGGTACCGTCACACAGGCGGCGCCCGAGAACTCCAACGTGCCCGTCTCGGCCGTCTCTGTGCCCCTCGGGCGGCAGCAGCCGCGGTGGAGCGAGCGAGCGAAAGGAGTGGGGCTCGGGGTTGGCAGCGCAGCGCATGCATCAGTAACACTGAGAGAACTCTGCAAGAACCACGTGACGAGGTTCTTAGGGTTCATAACCGGGCCGCAAACGAACATAGGGTATGCAAGAGAACCTTGGCAAGCTCACAAAAGACGAGTCGTATACGTGATGGTCACCTTTTTCACAGACATGCCTGCTTGTATACTTGTAGCTATAGGCTGTACTCTGAAACTATGCCATCAGAACCCTACGTAGCCAGGTGCGGCATTTAGGTACCATTCTCAAAGGTGCAATCTGAGACCTTGCACCTGAACTAATCCGGTCCACCTATGAATAAACACGGGGTCCCCAGATCGAAGGGGAGTGTTTATTAATAGGTACTCGGGATTACAGCAAAGATCAACTTCTAGTTCTGGGCCCGGACTCGTTTTTCACAACAACATCATACAAGGCTAGCGGATATTGCCGCAAATGCATGTTGATTCACATGCAATAGAGTTCCAAACATCAGCGGTGCCGAAAAGATAGAAACCCAAAGAAAGAACAACTCCAATCAGCTTCAATGCTCATATGTAATTAGTATAGAATGCAGCTTTTGGAGTTGGATTTTCTAGAATGAAAGCTCATATGTAATTACATATGAAAGCCAACGTATCCAACCCATAGAAATTGCTTTTCTACCTCTTGCGATGTCAGACTTCAAACTAATCTGGCTCAATGCTTTCTCAAGTTCCATTGGTGCCCACCCTCGGGTGGCCGGTGTGTTTCTTTTCGGCCTATGGGTTTCTTAATTATCGGAGTCCAAGGCCTTAGTCAGTGATGAATTGTGTGAACGTCAAAGATCCTTGTCTAGGGACATCCTTCCCCAAAGCCTTCCGCAAAAAAAACATCAAATCAAGACAAATCAACAGGACCAGCTGTTGTGTTCATCGGAGACCCCGATGAAAAAGACACCCACATCATCACCTCGGCGGAAAAAACCGAGGTCCTGATCGAATCGTCGAATCGTGAGTACGAGCCACGTGGGGACCCAAGGACCGCTTCGTGTAGGGACCCACGATGGGAGAGATGCAGATCTATGTTGAGCCAGTTGAATCTGTGTTTGTGATGGGAAGAGGCCATATTTGGGGTGGTTGGTGGTTTCAAAATGAAGGTCACTCAGGTTCTAGGAGCTGGGTCACTTCTGGTCCTGCAGGCGGTCCATGTTTTCCACGGGCGCGATCTGGGCCATCCCACTCTTCCAAATCCTTTTTGGCAACTGGCCGTCAATTCACGCGTTCTCTCGTAGGAGTTTTCCCGTGATGGACGGAGATCGGCATGTGTTAGGGAGAGCTTCGCAGCTGCGCGTGAACATGAGCCATGACCATTTTTTGTTTGCGTAGGGGCGTAGGGCGTAGGAATATATTTTTAGTGTCTCTATGAATCCAAATCCCCTCATTCTTGGGGAACATGTGGAGTCCCATGTGTTGTTTTCTATCCGGCTTCCTGGACATCCAAGTGTCTCACCTCCCAAACATGGGATCCTGGATGTATCTGACTGAGCTTTGAAAAGGTGTGGATGATTGAATTATATCATCGATTCTTATCCCAAACACCACCTAGAACATCCTATAGAACTAGGACCCCCACATAGGGGTACCCCTCAAGATGCACGACTAGCTGCTAGCTGCAAAACAAGCTGCAAAGCTGATTTGAGCCGATCTCTGTCGATGTCGCATGTCTTCGGGCTGCCAAAGGGTGTGCCCCTCACAGACGGCCTGAAGATGTCTGAAGTCAGCATCAAATCTAGGATATCAAAGTCATAATAGTTGCCCCTGCCAGCTGTTTTACATTACGATGGTGTGGGAATGACATGAATGAACAGTTGACAGTTCGATCATCCTTTGCTTTCTGCGCAACTACACACATATATATATATATACACACACACTCACCTAGAACCTGATTGAACAGAGGTCAAACGGGTTTTAGATACATATACATAATATATATATATTTGGATGGTTCTAAGTTCCAAGCGTTTCCGTTCAGTCCCAGCCAGTTCCAGGCACGGCGATGGGTGTTTGTTTAGATGTTTCAGTCTTTCTGGACTGACAGATGTGAGGGAAAAAAGAAGGGCTGTGGAAGATGTCCAGTACTATGTCTGATACTTGGGACATTCACCATGTGCTCAGAAAAGAAGAATCATGGCGAATCACATCAATATGGGAGTAGTTCACCGTATCGACACGACTTCTTGATAGGGTGTATCCCATTACCAGTAACACTTGATAAAATATGATATGACTATTATTCTTGAGAGAGGCCTGTACCAAGCATCATCATCAACTCTTACACCAAACAAAATATACCCAACTTCTTGAACACATGCTGCGGATTTAGTTCATACAAATCGCTTCGCATTCATTTTGACCTTCTCGGAGTTGAACACCTGCAGCACTGCGACTTGCCTTCCTCTTTTCGCCTGCCAGTTGCCCAGTGAACTCCTTGCGAATCTCAAGGCCCTTATAGTTTGTTGTGCCTTCCCTTCACTGACGGACGCATCCCTCGGTCCCACCATACCGGCCCTCCCTTTATGATTTGTTGCCTACAGCAGCCCTCCATCCAATGCAACCACCAGGCTGTCAGGCTGTCCCAAAACCGCTCGTCCCAGTCTCCTTGCGCCCGCCACGTTCCGCGGGTTCCAAGCAACGTTGGAGACCAAAAGACCAGAACCGTGCTGGGCAGTACCGGTGGAAACATGGTGAGGAACCAGACGGCACGTAGTTCCAGTTCAGGATGCGACCGAACAGCCCAAACTTGCAGATCTGCTAAAACTAAGCACAAAGGGGGGTACTTCCTTCTTTGTTGAATGTACAAATCATCATTTAGGAGCTCAACATGTCATGACCATGATAGACTGATGCTGGCCAAAAGTCGACTGTGCTATAAGTACGTTACCCTTCTAACCTGACTGACCTTTGCAGAACATACCAATGACCCATAATATGATTTGCTTGCAGAAGAGGTTTGATGGGTTTTGGGACTATTATGCTGTTCAATTGCTTGCAGCACAGAGTGTTTGTCAAATTGTCAATCCCCAGTCGAATTTCCTTCAGCTGGGGCCCAGGCAATCAATTCCTTGTGCAGGCTTTGGTTCACATGATCATTCTGATCATTCAAACCATCCTCATCCTACGGGTTGTTTTGGAAGCAAAGTTGTGTTTGCCTGCTGCAGAACAAAAAGACACATAATATTATCCAGCTGTTCAGCGGAGCTGACACTTGTTAGCTCTTAGCTTGACTGATTCCCTAAACATGTGGTTGATCTTCAATGAAGGTGAATCAATCGTTGACAAGGCTCCAACTTCCTTCTGAACAAGTTGTTTCAGCTGTTTTTTTACAATCGGTTTTGAGGTGTTTAGTTTTCGCACACGATTGGTACACACACTCGTTGCCCGATGAATGGCTTCACAGCTGACATAGGTCATGGATGGCCATGGCCATGGCACAAGCTGCACAATGGCAGAAGCGAAGAAGCCGGGAAAATCTCTGAAGTTTTCAGATGGCATCAACTTTTCTGTTGGAAACGCACCACTGGGTTGGGGGCGTTTTGCCGGAACAGTAGCCAAATTCGTGGCACCCTTCATCTTCCAACATGTGAACGACAGGACTCGCGCCACGCGCCACTCGTATGGACCTGGCAACAGGGGACATATAGAATGTAGACACCTTGACGAGCAATTCGTGATGCGGCAATGGGTTTATATGATACAATATTTTAGAGGAGACGAGACCAGATGAAGCGCATTCGGAGATCCTTCATTGGACAAATAAAAAACCATGGACACCTCCATGTTTAACCCATGGCCCATGATATCCCATGATACACGATGAGTCTTGCATTCTGCATCTTGCTCTCCGCTCTGGGTGTCTTCTCCCCCTTGTTTGGTCGGCCGAGCTTCCCGTGGGTTTTGACCGATGATTTGGTCGGGCCATGGCAGTGGTGCTTGGTGGACCTTTTGCGCAGGCGGGAGGGGTGAAGGATCGGGGGACGAGCTGAACAGATGCGGAATGGATGCAGGGCACTTGCACCATCCTGCAGTGGAAGGACATTAGTTGTTTCTCAGGAAGAATTGCTGTATCCATTTGTATCCAAGATTTTGATGATAGGATGAACATGGATGAACATGTTTCATCATGGATGGGTTTCCTGGGTGAATCCCGCTGAAACTATGGCGAAGATGCGATTCTTCTTTTGCACGGCGGGCTTGAGCGAAGAAGCACAATCCAAGTCCAAGCCATACCCAGACACGACCAAAATGGGACTGCTCAGTCCTTTGCCGATCAGTGTGGGGCCCGTTGAACCGCGGTGTTTCTCGGTAAATATGTGAGTCCCAGACAGGGAAACTCACCGTATACCACGACCAGGTTTCCTCTACCAGGTCACCGAGCCGTCACCGGGGTCACCAAGCCGTCACCGGGAGATGGACATGGTCGGTCGGTCGGTACGGTCGTGTTTGGGATCGAGGTGAGGTCGGTACGGTCGGGTGAAGGAACCGTCCGGTCCGGAAGTGTATGAAGTGTATGTGCAGGCAGTGTCCCCCAAAAGCTTTCTGATAAGACATGTCATTTCTTTAAGAGAACATATGCCATATGCTCCTGCTCCTGAGTATGTGTCAGAAGCCCACTATACTGGTGCTTGGAATATCTCAAAACAGGTGGAAGATGGCCATCAGGTGGGTCGAATCAGGTCCGAGGATTCTGGAGACGAATTCCTCCAACTAACCTGGTTCTTCGGTGGTTCTACAGATGTGACCGGTCAGTTTACTGGTTAATTGCCTTTCTTTGTTTTCCATCAAGAACTCATAGCATGTTCAATCAAATCAAGCTGAGCTGAGCAAACAGAACCTGAGCACCTCAAGGACCTGAAATTTGTATTTAAAGTGAAGCCCTTGTACATATAGAGGATGTTCTTCTTTCGTGTCCACGTCCGTTTTGTTCCCTTTGTCTGTGGGAAAAAGTAACATCCACAGCCTACAGCCTCAACAGTTGCAGGAAGTTTCACCTGCTTCCTCACCGGCTTCACCTACACCTTCGGCGAATGGAGCCCGGTGGTCAAGAGCTCCTTTCGCTACTCCCAGGCACCCGTGCTTCGTCGCTGAAAACAACGCCTTGGGGAGGTGAAAGTGAAGGATGTCGGAGATCATGGGATTTCAGTCCAGTAGGTCTATTTGCGTCAGATCTAATTATAGAAAAGCTCACTGGGGGTCCATCTCACTCATCAAGTTGGCAAGTTTCATATTGACAGACGTCGAGTTCCATCTAAGCCCTGGTTGTTTCAAGGGGCAACAAACAATCTTGATGTTGGGCAAACTTCAAATAACGGGTTTTGCTATGTCTTGCTTCCTTTGTTGTCACCAGCTGTCATTGCAAGCTGTCGTAATCAATGAACTGAAGTGACGTTGTGCAACTGCAGCAGACGAACCCTTTCTTTGCCAAGAGCTGTTTGGGATCAGTCCAACATGGCTCTTCCACCAACGCACACACACACACATTCTAACATCCACTTGACATGGCCACAGTGACA
>CAXAMN010021719.1:0-38038 GCA_963970005.1 Durusdinium trenchii
AGCTTTCCACCACAGGGCTCAGTTGGGCCACGGAGCTTTCCACCACAAGGCTCTATTGGTGGAGCAGCACCGCGCTTTGGCAGCATTTAGACAACTTAGTTATAGTACAACCTGTTTGCAGCCGATCCATTTTCAGCGATGGTCAGTTGGATAAATCCTAGGCTGTTGCGGCCACCAACAGCTGCTTGAAGCCTGCATGACGAGACTTTCATTGACTTCAGCACTTCAGCATTGTTATTTGGCCAGCATTGATTGAATGTGGGGCCGGGCCCCAACTTGTAGATCGAGTTGCAGCTGGGACAACGGATTCCAGCTGCCTGCAAGAAGTCAGTAGCAACGACATCTACTGACGAGACCTTTGCGCTGGCCTAGCGCTGGCGCTGGCGAAGCTTGCCAATGTCTCCGCTCTTGGCTGAACAGGCCATGCGTGACCCCGCCCAAAATGCTGACAAGCACTGGGCACAGGAGGACAAGTTCAAAGACGCAAATTACAGGGTGTTCAGTTGAACATGCACAGTCCTGCACAGTTCACATCTCAAGCCTGTACCCTGTTGACTAGTGACACAGACTTTTGTTGCTTTCAGCTACAATTTGTTGCCAGGATTATCGTTGCGGGTGAAGGAGTGAAGGATGGAGTTCAGTTGGCGCAAAGCTTCACACGATGAATGCCAAAAGTTCATGTGGCCCAAACGCAGCTTGATTCAGATGCAGCCAGTAGTTCAGTGGCAGCTGGGCCGCTTTGCGGCAGCCAGGCTGCTCACTCCAGGCACTGGGAACTGGGTGAGATCCCAAAGCTTTGGAATGCCGTTTGCGTTTGAGCGTCATGTTGACCCTAGTAGCGTCTTGCTGCTAGTAGTATTGGCCTCCACCCTAGTAGTATTGGCCTCGACCCTAGTAGCGATGGCCTCCAACCACAAGCGATGGCCTCCAACCTACAAGCGATGGCCTCCAACCTACAGGGATGGGGAACTCCTGTTTGGAAAAGTGTCGTGCCTCTGCAGTAGAACGCAGCAGAACAAAAACGTGACGCTGAACGTTCGCTGGCTAGAATTTTGGTTGAATGCGATGCCCATTCATCCACAGATGGACGGTGGACAGCTGATGTTGACAATGTCACTCGTATGGTGGCCCAGAGTCCACAGTTTGATTCATATGTGGTAGCCCTCAAGATTTCTCCTGCATCTCTGGTTCCTCTTGGTTTTGCAATTTAACAGCACAGAATGCAATATTTTTTCTTAAAGTTCTGTAAATCGGATGATGAAGTCTTAGCCTTGCCACCAGGCCATGGCCGTCATTGTGGGAGATTCCAATGGCATGACCAGGTGAGGCACTGAGATGCTGACTGCTAACTCACAGTGAGCGCGCTGTGGGAGCGTTCTAGTACTTGAACAGATTTGGGTGCGGATGCGCAGTGCGAAGTAGTACTACTAACAAAGATCCTCCGAATTCGGCTGGCGAATTCGGGCTGGCTTGCCCAAACAAGGGGAGCAGCCTTCAAGTTCTAGCATTCTGCTTGGAGTTGATTCGCTGGTGTTGGGAAACGTGAAACTCGCGCAACATTCGTATTGCAGGCATTTTTGTCCAGCACTAGGGGCCTGCCACCATGCCCTTCAGAAGAACTGTCAGTGTTTTTAAGCACTCAGCTGTGGGCAGAGTTGCTAGTAGCTAAATCCAGTGGTTGTTCCTGCTAGTGCGAGGTGCCATAGTGCAATCAACACGTTGGGAATGCACTGATTGGCTTCGAGGGTGCCTAATAGAGATATGACATGATATGATCCATGATTATGATCATATACATCATACCAGATTGCACGTCCAGCCTCTTTGTGACAGGTTCAGTTCTCTAGAATACCAGGCCATAATGTTGCTTGGCGAGACGGCAGATGGGTTCATGGTCTCAATGCCTGGGCCAAGATGTGGAAAATCAACATGACTTGAAATACTGCGGACTTGGAAAACTAACTACTTGCAGACTGTATGGACTGAAGTTACTGAAGGGGTGGGTCATACGATTCCTTAAAATTCTCAAATTTCCACCAGCACTGCAGCCTTTCACGTGGGGGCGCTCTGAGAATGGTCAAAGGGTATGTTAAGTTTCCCTAAACATCGAACCAAATAGATAGTGCGACCGCTTCTTCAAGGAAGCTTCTCCCGCCCTCAGGCGGGGGAGCTTGAGCTATCCTGCGTCCTACTAATAGCAACTTAAGCTACTAGCTACCTCCCCTTACCTACTTAATTATGTAAGTAGGGAGGGGAGAGCGGGCTTACAACAACGATCGTTTTTTTTTTTTTTTCGAAGACAAAATCATTTGGTGAAACAAACTTACGGGCCACCCTCTGCAGACTTCACCCAATCCTGCCGACTTTACGGCCTGAAAACTCGCTAGTTTTGTTTCCCGAGAAGAACTATACTGTATGTTCATATTTATGTATACTGTATATGGTATGCTGTATATTATATCATATAGAGCAAGTACAAGCATCCCTGAGAAAAAAGGAATCTTTCAAATCCATTGTACATGTCCTTTAAGTTCCACAACCATGACAAAACAGATTGGCGAGCGGCTATGTATGTACTGTAAATGTAGTGTCTACAGTGGAGGTTTGGAATGCATGCGGCCACCAACCAAACATTGAGGTTTGTGCTGGCCTTCGTCATGTGTCTGGGCGCTCAGGTATAGACCGGAGCGGTTTTGTGTTGTTGTGGCTTCGGTCAAGTCAAAGCTGCATTATGAGATCAACGAGGGAGGTGGAAGCTAGGATTTGACGGACCAGCCAAAGTGCTTTACACAAGACATTGTGTTTGATTTTGAAGTTACTCAGATTCAGTAGGTTGTTTCCTGTCGAGTTTGTCCTGGTGTGTGTGGTCAAGTAATGTTAGATCTTAATTATATAGTATAATGCCCCCCCTAGCAAACAATCCAGGGGGTCTGAAGAGTATAACCGCCACAAAAACAAGTAGTAGTAGTAGTAGTAGTAGTAGTAGTAGTAGTAGTAGTAGTAGTAGTAGTAGTAGTACTAGTACTACTAGTACTAGTCGTAGTGGTAGTGGTAGTGGTAGTGGTAATGGTAGTAGTAGTGGTAGTAGTAGTAGTCGTAGTAGTAGTGGTAGTGGTAGTGGTAGTAGTAGTGGTAGTAGTGGTAGTAGTAATAGTAGTAGTAGTAGCAGTAGTAGTAGTCTTAGCAGAACAATAATGAAAAAAATCCCTTAGGGCTCCAAGTTTGCTTATTAATCCAACCCCCTAAACAATTGATATTATTAACTTCCCCTGGGCTGGTGTGCTACCCCCATGAAAAATTGTTTGGAGCAATGAAATCGTTGAGTTTTAATACGTGTTTTTGAAGCCGATTTCCAGGTCAGAATTCCATGAATCAAGCAAACCTCAGGAGAGCTAAGTGGATGTTAAAGGGGGGCAATAGCAGAACAATAGAAAAGAAGCTATAAACCAAAAAACACCCTGGGCAAAGGAACTTCTTATTATTTCGTCCCATTAAACTAATCAGGGTGTGTGATTAATTTGGCGAACACTTTTTGTTATTCCGTCCCATTATCCTAATTAGGATGCACCATTACAGTGTCTATGTTGGGTGTCGTGTTTGCTTTGTTGCAATCTTTGTCTTTGTGTCAGGTGTTGTGTGTTATGATTCGGAATGAGGCTGGGCTTCAATCTCGGCGGGGGCGGTCCACAGTTTGCCTCTGGCACCCGAAAACCGGAATTCCACCATGAAACCCTAGGTGTTGTTGGGTGTGTGACTCCTTGATGTCACACAGCTTCGCGGCACTAGCGTGTTCGGTGTTCCATGGGGAGGGCGCCTTCAACCTTCTTCCCTCCTTGAGGTTCGTCACTCTGCCGAACCGCACTCTTCGGATACGCAAATACATATCATATAAATGTAATGAAATAATAGAGGATTAGCGGGGCATCCAGTATGATGAGTAGGCTTGCTTCACTGCTTCGCATTGAGATAGCCAGGCGCCACTGGCGGGATGCGCTGTAGTTTATGCTCAGGATTCATGCTGTCATCGCTGTCAGTCATACATGTCGTCGCTTCTTGTCTGCTGTTGGTGTTGCCATCGTGTGTTGAAATGTGTCAGTGCTTCTTGTTTGTTGTCGTGTTGCTTGTGCTGGTAATTATTTGGCGTTGTCATTGTGTGTCGCCCGTTGTCAGTGTGATGGTTTGTTGTTGGCTGTTGTGTTTGTCAGTGTGCTGGGGGATGATGGGCTGCAGCAGGGTCACCATTGGGTCGGTTGTCTATCTTCACCTAGCTATATACCGTTATATACCCCAATCCTGTCAGGTTGTGGATAACAAAGGTTCTCCGGGTGAAGTTTGCCCTCAACAAATCCATGCAGACACCTGCAGCTTCAATTTGGGAATGATAGGTGTCGGCAAATGAGCTCCAAATATGGCCTGTTGATATAAAGGACTTCGACTTCAGACACAAACGCGGTGGCTTTCACGACGAGGAACTTCGAAACAATTTAGGAGACGAATCAGATTCAAGGACTTGCCCTGTGTCAAAAAAGGGGTCTCCCGGAATATATCAGGAGCTTGTCGGAAGCCGGACGCTCAAACCGCGAGTGCAGTTCCGAGATCTCTAGTGTTCTGGAACATGCCTTGGGAAACACCAGCCAAAACTAAGCGGATGGTAGGACGCAGTGGAGCCCCAAGGTGTGTGCATGGCAATTGTGGAGGTGGTCATGAAGCGTTTCGCCCTCCTGCCAGTGCTTTTTCCAGGAGTGCAAGCGGCTTATTACACCCAGAGAGATCCAGAGAGCAGAATCCCTTGCATGGCGTTGTTGATGAGAGCACTGGGATGTCACTCAAGCATCCTTGGCACATCATATATATATATAGACTGTAATCATCATTTCTCCCTTGCCGAGATTCAATCTGCTTCTCTTTCAGTCGGTCGGTTTTGGTTAATATAGGCTTGTTTTAAACATATTTGTTCGGAGGACATGGAACATCAGTTGACACACAAACCGACCCATGCTGGACCCAAGCCCCTGCACTTGCACCTGGTGAATTGAGGTTTGCAATCCGCGAGAAGCGGCTTTACTTCTTTGACATCGAAGTAAAGGAGGTGTTGGGAAGCCAAGACGATTGAAGAAGCATTGTCTTCAGATCACAAGAGACACTTTCTTCCAGATGGAAACCGTTCGAGGGAGGGCAGACCACTGTGGGACAGCACAAAACGAGACATGAAAAGAGCCAAGGAGTGGATCGCAGGCAACCACAGCGAGAAACAAAATACAGAAACCACAATTGCCCAGCCCACCAAATGCTCAGTTCCCTTTCAAAGCAACCGCACTGTTGGTGCTGCCAGCAATGTCAGAATTCTGGGTCACCGGTCGGTGGACCTCAGCTCCACGTGTTCCAGTGTTTTGCCTTGCCGGGCTATGGCGGTCTGCCACCCTCTAAGGACCATTGGCAAAGCCTTGAGATGGGAGGCAATGATGTGAGACTGGCATGTTTGGTCAAGCCTTTCTCCAGACCCTAGAAAGCAGAAGTCTACCTCGAAGGTTTGTCATGTTTCTTTTGAAGCAGGAAGCTGTTGAGGCTGTTGACTTGGTTTGCCAGACTAAAGAAGGGCAGCTCACCGTAAGAAATTGTACACCGGTACAGGGTTTGTTCTGTGGGGCGCTTCATGACCGTTGTTGCGTCAGCGGAGCCAATTCCTGCTTCGGTAGTCTTGCCCCGGATATACTTGCTGCATGTTGCTGCAATGATTTACTGGTTATTGACGGTTAGTGATTCCCCTAAACCTTTGAAGCTAACACTAACATAGTTCAAGACACACAGCAGCTGGAACTTTCCTTGCTCACCATTCCCCCATGGGGCACAATGGCTTCAGGATCATGCGAGTCACCTTGGCGGTGGTTCTCTCCTACCTTTGGGAGTTCTGCGTTTTTCAGTCCACTACACATGCCTGGACCCCAGGGACATCGATGTCACAAGGTGCAACGGTGTGACGGTGTGATTTACCAAGTACCACGACTGAAGGATGCTGGTGAATTAAACATTGCTTTTTCGTTCCAAGATTTCATTGACTTCTGAGACTCCGCTTTGGCTCCACATTTTCTCTCATGGCAACAATTGACCGCACCAACGGAGAAGGAACAAAGAGATAGACATGAGGAAGGTAAGGCCTTCTTCAGTAAGGCCTGATCATACCAAGTTATATAATTCCTCCGTTTGCTCGCTTGTGCACCTCAGGTGGGCCGCGACTTCCCGTCTGAGGAGTGTGATAGCGGGATGGACTGTCCCATGAGCTCAAACGGGAGTTGTGGCGACAGGGAAGGCGTTTCATTGACACCAACCGGCTTGGAAGCTTTGTTATTGTTTACCAATCTCAAAGATTCGGTAGAATTATATATCATTAAGGTCTATGAATGAAACGAGAAGGCCGCATTCTCCTGTTCTGCGTTCGCTTTTGGTTTTTGGGGATCGAATTGAACACGGATCACGGGCACAACTTTGCGGCTGGTTTGCAACATTCTGCACGTGCAGCTGGGATTTCTGAATCTCTTGTTGGCCAAGTCCAACAACTGAAGACCTTGAACAACACTTTGTGCCACTGCTGTACAATGCTTCATCACCCAGCCATGCAATCGTGATGCCTTGACGCTGGCATGTTGGCTCAGGAGAACACCCCCGCTCCAGCGGGCGTGGGGTGCTAGCTCCACATGAGCATGGCAAAATAAGTCGGCTCCGAAGCATAAGAGCGTGGTTCGGGCACGTTGAGGTGCAACAGGCTTAAAACCGTCAATGCAGTTAACACATCACACTTCAGCGAATTCAGCATCTCGTCCGGCAAGCCGACGGCATGGTTCCCTCTAAATCACGATGACCTCTAACGAGTCAGTAAGCCAAAGAAAGCCTACTCTTAGATTATGGAACCTGTTGCAGTCACTTGTTCTGCTTGAAGGAGAGCTTGTTTAATGGTCTGATCGAAAAAGACAGGAAGCCACTGTTCTCCTCCATTCAAACCAAGAAAAAGTCAATTGACAGGCGACCACTGGATGGACATTCACGAAGGACAACATTCATCCAGTCACTGATCGACTGCTTGGCCCCTTTCATGGTCTGCACCCTTGGCATCGCCAGGGCACTTATCATGGAAATCAAGGTCCACTTACCCAGTGGTCGTTGCGCCTGCTTGTTTTTGACAAGGCCAAACCCGTGTGTGGGTGACTTGAAGATTGCGTCGCAGCAGTATCCAGCCGCAGGAAAGCGTTCAGCGTAAAATGAACAATCGAATTTCTTTGCGCCAGTAGGGCATTTCCATTGCGCCAAGAGGGCTTTGGGGTGTTGGTCCCATGCTGCTTTCCTTGGCCTGCGGTTTCATATGGTCAAATCCTCAGCGTCTCAAGCAATCTTCATCTAGACTGTCTAGATCTGTCTAGACTTGATTTCCCCAAATTCTTCACGGAATCTGATGTGAGTTTGACCAGTGAGTCACGCTGAGGCATTTTGGACAACAACTGTTTAGGCTGGTGTCATCTGAAGGAAGATTCCTGGAGCCAAGGAGCTCCTCGGCGTTTGGGCTTTCAAGGTCGGGTAAGTGAGGTGAGGAGTGTCACAGACAGCGCAGGGCCAGTGTGAGCACAGTGGATGAGGAGCGGAGTTCGGCGCGCAGAGGGCAATGTGTGTCAGACCTAGCAACATGTCATGTGGTTGGCAAGCGATTGCCTCTCCCTCTCTTGCTTATGAACACAAGACCTTAGTTTCTCCAAACCGAGGCTCCTTTGTTGACGCAGGTCTGTCAGTGACTTGGCACCGGCAGAAGTGGCATTCCGCGAAAAGCGCATCAGCGACGCACTGTTGACAATCCTATGGCTGGAGTGTGTACGATGCCACTAGATCGATGTTGTCTCTCAGATTTGGACTGTGTGACTGTGTGATCATGTTTGAGCGTGACCGCCCACAAGTCTCAAGGATCAGGAATTTGTTTAAAAGGATCACCAAAACCTTGTTTTGTGATACATGCTTTACACATCTCTACAGGATCGAGGGCGCATTCATGACCGTATCTTCTCAGTGCACTTCACTCGTCCTTTTAGAGGCGGCCAAGCGACACCGCTTCCCATTCCCTCCAGCTTCTACCATGCATATATGAAATCTGTGAGAAGGCCTTGCAGAGGTTGTGACAGGCTTTCTTCCATGTGAAAATACGCTTTCAGGTTTTGCGACAGTCTTCACTGTAGGTTGTGACAGCATACTTTTCAGCTCACCTCAGGCAGGAGTATTTGTGTCAAGAGCTGTCTTTGCTGCGCGACCAGGCTGACCAGGCAGCAGCGGCGGATTTTCCCACGCGAATTCAAAAAATGCGAGCTTGGTTGTCCTATAGACTGAAGAGAGCTTGAGTTTGAGGAGTGGACACAGAGTACCAGGCTGCATTGATAGTCGAAGCGATCAAGCACCAAAACAAAGTGTGCCCGTTGACAAATAGCTTCATTTCATCTTGTCAAAAAAGCAGTCATGTTCATGAACAAACTGCATAAGTTATATATAATAATGGGTAATCCTTTCACCGAAAGCATCAAGTCGCTAGGTAGGCCAGCTGCGCGCCACCACGCGTGCGTTTGCTGTGATCTGCAACGATGGCCAACTCCTTGCCTGGGGCGGACCTCATATTCCTAAGTCAACTGTTCTCATTGTCCCAATTTAGCTGACGTTCATGTTTGTTGAACAACAGGTAGACTTCAACAAGACATTGGAAAGGAGTTGACCAAGCTTGAACATCCTAATATCTAGCAATTTCTTGGGGTACATCACTTGTGGGAGCAAGAAGCATGGCGGAGACTGCAGCAGCGTCCACAACGATTTCAAGGATCTCTGAGCTGAGGAAAACTCGCAGTGAGCAAAAGCAAGGGGTCGTCAACGGTTGATGCGGAAGGGTTGGTGTACCAAACAAGGAGGCGTTGACTACCAGGTGACAGAATTGTTATTGATAGTGACATATCATACACGCGTAAGTGAATGTATATATACATACACATATACATTAGTATGTATGTATGTGTGTATGTATGTATGTATGTATGTATGTATGTATGTATCCATAGTGTACACACTGCCCACACAACAGAGTTGGAGTCTCGCAAGGGAGAACAGCTGGCTGACAATTTCACCTTGGTACAGTTAGAGCTATGATGCATATCTAAGAATACACCAAAGGGATGTCCCCTTCAGTTTGCCAAAACTCAACAAAGCTTAGCGTTGTGTTCCCTCCAGAGTGTTGTGGCTCTTGCGGCTGGATATCTCGTTATCCGAACTCTTGCAGCCATCGGTTTGGGTGTCTTTCTAGGGTTGCCTGTGTATTGCCTGAAAAATGGTACAGCATGAAGATCCCCTGGTTTCTTGTGGTCAATGTATGTTCAACATTCATCTTTACCAGGCCATCTACGGCCCAATCCAAGACATGTTGTGACCCTCTGAGGCTTCTCGACCCAGCTGGAGATCCAGACCTTCATCAGCCGAAATCATCAGCCCTGACCCGAGGGTGTTTGTTTCTCTCAGCTACATGCAGCTTGACTGTGGGTGTAAGAGTCAAGCACTGTCAAGCACACTGGAAAGAAACATCGTCATAGACATGCAAGTTTAAATCAACACTGTTTGGAGTTCACATGTTGCATGGTTACTGTGGTAGGCCTGTGAACTGCAGTGCAGTGGACCGCCATGGTTTTGATGAGCAGGCCACTCTGGTGTGTCTCTTTTCAGACCGTCAACTGCTATCCTCAGCAACAACTGAGGATGCTCACAAATACGATTTGCGAGAATCATGATGTTTGGCTTGCTTAGAGTCTGGTAACACCTGCCTGTGAGTTGGTCAGCCAGAGAACCTAGAACAAAACAGCTAGCAAATAGTACAGTACATAAATATAGCCTAGCTGTATATATGCACATATCATTGATTGCTCCTATATTTATGATATTTATGCCTTTCTGCTCTTTGCAGGCTCCTCTCATGCCAGTAATTGACAGGTAAAGTCACGAATCCCTCTAAATCTCATGAAATGGAATCAGAGCTCACGCCGACAGGGACCCAGAGCTACTCACTAGACCCGGAAGAACATAGATTTGATCAAACTAGTTTCTAGCTACTAGTAGTAATGCCTTTGTTGCTTGCCCTTGTTACTAGTAACTAGTAGCTTCTGCTATTAGTAGTAATATCATTGTTTAACCCCTAACCTTCTTGGGCATTCGACTGGGGCTGCAGGTGGTGGTTTCCTGTGTGAGATTTGTCACCCCATCCCTCAGTGCGTGGCCGGGGGCCAAGTCTTGCTAGCAAACCTGAAAATTTGCCTACCGAGGGCCTTTAGGTGACAACACTTGATAGTGTGAAGGAAGAGTCAGAACTCCTGGCTTTTGGATGCTGTTTTAGGGGGCCGGCCCAAACGAAACAAACAGGTGGAGTTAAGCGGACAGTTTTAAGCGTCGACTGCGCAATCCCTTTGAAGGTCGATCCAATGGGTCTGGTCTCTTAGTCGTTGGTATGTTCGCTCTACCTTGATTAGTTTCATTCCACACTTGGAGGTCCCATTAGATGGTTCGGTCATTTCAGGGAGGGATTGTTGTAGGGTAAGAGGGATTAACCGCTTCAAATCCTTTTCAATAGACTAGCTGCATTGTTCACTGACGGTATCCAACAATACTGGGTGCCTGCTGTTTGCTGCTGCTCTACCTCAAGATTGATGCTTTGGTGATTCCTCACTGCAGTGGAAAGAATTCACCATTAGGGTGGACTTCTGCTTGCTTTTTGTAACAACACATTTTGGACTCTTTGTAGGTCTCGCAACTGAGTCACACTCATGTTGTCCTCGAAGACAGCCTCAGGCTCATGCACCTAGCCATTGCCCACTCCATGACGCAGCTGAACCTGAAATCCTTTGGTTTGCTGGTGCCACTGCGAGTATTTGTGGCCTCCAGTCCGTTTGATGTTTTGTGATGTTTTATGCAGCATCATTTTCATCACAACATTTTCTGGCACACGATTGGGAAATAAGAGCCAAGACATGAAGGCCAGAATTGCCTCTCCAAGCATTCTTCCACATAAATGTACTTCTGCATGTATAGATCATATATATATATATATATATATAGAGAGAGAGATAGTGTGAAAAACCAGGAGCTTCCAGCACCATCAGTATGGATTGCCCTGACGTTATAGAAAGACAGTCAGAACTCAGAACTATGGGTTTCCAATATCAAAGTCTTATTCCTTTGTAAGTAAACAATTGGAAGCAATTGTTTTGAGTACTTCACTGTTGCACGATTTGTGATGATGGTGGATCAAGGCAGTAGGTGGACAAACAGATCGATGTCCAGGCAATCTAATCACAAACCACATGAATGGGAGATTCCACAATCTCGTTGCTCTTCTTTCTTGATGCCTTGAGCAAAATAGAGCCGCCAGGTCTGGTTGTGTGGCCATTCTGTGTGGTTTCACCGGGCCTGGACACGCAGCTGAGCAGTTGGCTGGGTTTGAAGGTTGCAAGAAAGCACAAGCCATGCACTCTTTTCACCGGATTTGATCAGGCCGACACAATTGAGACAATAAACGATTGTATTCAAGGAGTGTACTGCATAATTAGTTTGATTCATTGCGTTATTGCTTTTGCCCGGAGTTTTGTTTTTATCGTCACGTTGACGACGCGTTGACGATGCTGTATATGTACTTCGAAGGTTGAGGCTCAGCATGATTCAGCTTTCTGCAGAGAAAGGGATTGTTCAGGACATGTCGCCGTCACACACACACAGAGACGTGTAGCTCAGGCAGTATTAGCGACAGCAATCACAAGCCTGGTGATTGTGTGTGGCTTGACCTTCGGCGGAGCACGGGCACCCAGCCCACTGGATTCCTTGAGTCGCTGGCGTAGGGATTATTAGGATCTGGAGATGCCCCAACTCCGCGGATGACTCAGGTTATGACACGCTTCAACTCCTCGTGGTCCGGCTTTGTCATCAGCTTCTCGTTCCCTTTGTTCTTTTGGATTGCCGGGGATCTCAAAGGTGCAGCGTAGCAAGGTGCACCCTCGCTTGTGTGTATGATCCAGTTTTGTTGGCGTGCGGCATCTATATAAATATTGTAAGAGCAAGTTTTTGTTTGAACCACTGTAGACTTGCGTGTTTGTGCCACAAGCCCACCGTTTCACGTTTGGTTGCCTTTATTGGAACTTGTTCCTAACTCCTCGTGAACTTAATCGCTCCACCAAGGTCTGGAATTGCGGCAACATCCTTAAGACGCTTTGGGCGCAAGAGAGTAGGCAAGGACGCTTGGAAAGAGGGCTTGACGTCTTTGTGACAGACTTATAGATCTGGTCTCTAGTCATGCAGGCAAATGCAAGAATCCATAGAGGAGAAGCTTGCGTTGGCCCTCCAAGACCTCGCGCGGAGGTGCGGGAAGACAAGACAAAACAGATGCGCGAGATGATGGACATGTTTGACCAACCTACTAACGATGGCCTCCAACCTAGAAGCAAGGCCCTCCAACTTACTAGCGTTGGCCTCCTACATGATTGAACTCCTAGATGTAAGCTCTTTGTCAGCTCTTTGTGCATCATTCTGCGTCATGCGAGGTCTCCCACCCAGGCCATGCAAAATTCACAAGAGTTGTTGCGCGCTGTTGCCCTCCGAAATCTCTTCAACGCTTTGGCGGACTCAGCCCCACCTAGGAAACCTTCTCACATATTGCAGTTGAACCTATTGTGTAGTTGTGGACAGGTACACGCATGCACTGACCATGGACGTCATAGGTGCTTACCAATATCATACATTATTATAGACACTAGACTATATTTAAGTAATATGTATATGCGAAGCACACGGGCGCAAGTACCCCTCGGAAGGAATTGTTTCTGTCCTTGCTAGGTGGGGCGCTTGAGTCGAGACGAGATCACCGAAAACGAGTGAGTTCGTGACCCATGAATGCAAATTCTGCACGGGTCCATAGTATTTAAAAATTTTCGTGCCACTTTCAATCTAAAGGTCCTTTTCCTTCTTGTTTTCTCTTCCTACCAGAAAACAGGGACTCATCGTAAACGATCCGCCACCTACCACTTCGTTCATTGAACATGTGAATCTGATGTGACACATTGTCTTTGGTGAGGCTATTCGACAACTGGCTTTCTCCGTTCACCCATCGAAGGTGAACCTGGTTGAAGTTCAGGGCCAACAAAGGGTTTCAATATCACTTCGTTTTTCCGCTTCTCCTAAGGTCAGGACGGTGGAAGACAGACGATCATACAAGTTACGACTGTCACTCACGAGGGCTCCCGGAATCTTATTGACGGTTTCATCAGGGGACCATTCATTCCCATGGTGACCAAGGAATTCAGCCATTTGGAATCGAAGTGCATACATTTGGTCTTCCCCATCCACAGCAGCACGTGTTTCAGCTGATGCGCTCGAACGGCAAATCCTCGAGATTTTCGAGGAGCACCAGAATATGGGATTGACTTGGGAAAGTTCTCCTTGGAGGATTTTGGAACCTGTACATCCAATCAGTACTCCTTTCATGCTGCTCAAATCTGGTCTATTGCCATAAGCAGCATCTACCCATGTTGTCAACATGGGATCATCCTTGTTCAAAGTGTGGATGATCATGCATTGGCCTTGTCTGGCCTTGGTCTTCTTTAGAAGCTTGTTTGCTTCCAACAGGTCTGTCACTCGGGCCTTTGGCACTTTTGACAAAAGAAGGCCTGTAGGGGCGCTGAGCTCCATTGCCAGTTGTCCAGCATGCCATGCTAAACATCCAAGGACGCTTCTCATTTGCTTCTGCTCTTCGGGTGAGGCTGAAGCTTCAAGGTCTGTGCTCCTTTGTTTTGGTATGTAAATCTCTGACACTTGCTCCAGGAATTCTGGTTGTGAAATCTTGAAAGAGAAGTCTTCTCGTTGTTCAATGTTCACACCACACTGTACAAACTTCCCTTTCTCCCACTCTCCAAATTTAAATCGTGTAGTGATTGCTGTTTTCACACGTTGCCAGCGCAAATTGGTCTCAGCGCCTCCAAACAAGAAGTCGTCGACGTGCGAACAGATCCATGCTATGGGCTTCTGACTTTGGTCAAAGAGTCCCCAGCAGCAAGGGTCCGCCTTTTGTCGAATAAATCCTTGTTGTTCCAGAAATTCATCCACTGATAAGTAGAATTCTAGTGGGGCTTGAACCAAGCCGTATGCGGCTTTTGCAAGTCTTGTGATAGAACCTTCAGGAAGATTCATGCCTTCTGTGATCTCCTTGAGAGGTTCAATGAAGAGTCGGAAGTGGTGAGCAGCGCAGAGAGTCAAGAACAATTGCCTTGTACTTTTATTCATCGTAGGGCTCGCCGTGGGGCGAGTCTCATACAAAGGGTCTTGGTACCCCAGTATGACTGCGCGTGCTTTTGCTTTCTTTTGGTCGGGGCTCTCCTTGTCGCATTTCCATGTCAGTATCCAGCGCATTTTCAAAATCTGGTTGGCATCTGGCTTCATGTGGTCAGGGATCTTCTTGAAGACCTCCGCAAGGATGTAGTTTTTCACTTTCTTTTGTTTTGCTTGTCTGAACTGTTCTAACTCGGCTGGAGATAGTCTTCGTTCAGACACCTCCACATGGTTCTTGCGGCTTTGACTGATCGCAAATGCTGCCAGGTCGCGAAGCCACTGTTTTTGTTTCCTGTTTGTTTTGACTGGCATGTCGATGGCAATCTGAATGCTACCATGTTCATCTTCCAGGAATGTTGCTGGTGTCTCTGACGCTAATGCTATCAGGTTTTCATCCCCTTCCGTCATAGGTTGGTCGGGAACTTCACGTCGATGATGTTTTGCTGGTGGCTGTTCTGGTTCTGGTCCCTTACGACGATGCCTGAAGCGAGGAGGTGGTGGTGCTCCTGGTTGGTCAGGGATGATCTCTGGATCTTCATCCTCTTCCCAATCCAGTGGCGGCTCAATCTTGGTCAGGTCTTCAAAGGTCTTGTTTTTGCTCTGTTCAAGGATGCTGGTCACCGTCCACTGAAGAGGTTGGTCCTCTTGCAGTTCAGCCCATGCTTCTTCACGTTCACTCGCGTGTCTTAAGAGCTGAGGGGTGGCCTTGAGCAACTTGGTTCCACAGAAAGTCCAAACATTTTGTCCAGGGGAACGCTCTCCGGTTTCTGACAATTTGGTCTCGGTGGCCAACACGCAAGCGGGACCTATGAAACCACCCTTTTTGACCTTTCACCTCATGGCCGTGTCCCGCGAGTTGTTTCCTCCAATAGAACACGAGGTCTCCGGGTTTGAAAGTGTTTTGGACCCTACTGCCGGAGGCCTGAGCTCTGGAAAGCCTGTTTTTGTTGTTTTTCAATGTCTGTTTCCTCAGCAATTTTCATGGCTTTGTTGTCTTCCCCAAACTCCGCAGTCACCCCCCTTTCAGTGATCACCGGAACCTCATCACATCCCCTATCATGAATGCAACCATCTTCACAGGGGTTTCTTCCAAGAACATGTTGCAAGGGGGAAAACCCAAGGTACTGATCCCTAGAGTTCTGCGCCCAAAGCGATCGACAAAACACCTCACGACGCGACATCTCCGGACACTCTGACGCGAGTTTCGACATCATGTTTTTCGTGGTTTGGATCGCTCGTTCAACGTGGGGAATCTTCCAGTGAGCTTCGGCAGGAATCTGTTCATTGAGGATCTTTTGTTTCAAAAGGTATTGATCAAGGTTCTCACTCCTGAAAGGGCCAGCGGGGTCCATTCGCACACAAGCGGGGTTTCCAAAAACAGGCTTCCAATACTCTTCCAAAAAGGTAACCAAGTCTTCACCTGACATGCTGATTTTCTTGCCGGGTTTCAGAATCATTCCTCTTCTAAACCGGCTTCCGTCATCAATCCCCAAAAGAAAGTGGAAGTTCCCTTTGGTTTCCGGATGGCACCATGATCCCCCACCCACCTGGATACGAGCCCATTTGGGGGGAATATCTTCCAGGGAACCTTGAACTCTTGGTTTTGAGGTGGCATGTTCTTCGCAGCTCGAACATCGGAAGTGTTTCGCAAGTTCCAAGGTTTCTTTGTCCGCATTCCTCCTTTTGAGGGCTTTCACTAAATATTCCCTACTGCAATGTCCCGTAGCGGCATGGATTCGACGACCGACGTTTTCCGATCCGGCGACATGGAAAAAGCTTCTTCAACCCCTTCATGGTCATGCATGTTCATGTCCCCAAAAAGGTTCACCCCATCCTTGAGTTCCTGAGTGACATGTTTACAAAGGTCTTCACGTTTCATGACAGTCACAACTCTGTTACAAAAGGTGGGGGTATAAAAGGCAGTTTGACGGCATCTCTTTTTGTCCTTCACACTTTCCATGAACATGATTTCCACTACATTTGAGGGTCATGTGGTGTATGATTCCCTTCGCCGTCCCCAGCAACTTCCAACGTTTCCCGAGGAGCTCCCGTTGTTCATTCCGGAGTCCAACTTGGCATCCTTTGCAGACCCCTGACACACAAGGAACCCTGTCATGCAAAATGGAAAATAGGGCTTCACTCCATCCTTCACATCGTTCAGAGAGTTCAATGATGAAGGGGATATTCTCTTTGTAGGCTTCCTCAGCAATTTCGCAGCACCCTTTGTACTGCTGACGCGCGCGTGCACGTTTTTCCGCAAGGTCTTGGTGTTGTTTTTTCAGTTTTCATATTGAGGTGTTGCATGGGAGAATATGGTCCGCACTCTGGTGACAACCACACAAGACCAGGCCTAGTCTCCTTCATCACACGAATGATATGCTGAGCGCCGGCCTTTGTTTCTACATCTCCTCCATTGTAGGCGGAGAGTCGTCGTGCGCTCCCGTCGCCAAACACTCTGCTACATGCGTTGGAGAGTTCACTTTCGGGGTCACAGCGCACTTCTAAAACAACCTCAACCTATCCCCATAGGCAACCTGACACCAGTCACCCTCAAAACCATGAGAAAGGCCGAACAAGATGTCCTTCTTGTGTTGTTCCCCCAAATCATGAATCGCTCCCTCATATTCAGAGGTCAGATGTGCTCGAGACTGATTCTCTCTCACTCGCCGGACTCCGTCTCCTGTCCCTTCCTGCGAGTCTTGGCCAGCTCGTCGTCCTTCTTGGATGAGCTCTTGCTGACCATCGCCTTCTGACGTTGGAGTTCGTGGATCTGAGCCTCGATCTGTTCCACCATTTCGTCCGCCTCCCGTTCTGATGATCGGTGTCCATGGGGATCTTGACGAACGTCCCGTCGGTGGAGCTGGAGAATGAGGGCTCTTCGACGCGGCGAGGGCTGTTCCCCCACTGCTCGTGTTCATGTACCCCTTCTTCACGCTGGTTGATTTCTCCACATCCTTCTTCTGGTCCACCCACTTGAGGTAGCGGGTCATCTGCCAGCGTGTGGTCTCCTCGAGGGATGTTTGGCGGCGCCGCCCGGTGTAATCTGGGTGTTGTTCCTGTACTTCTTGGTAGGTCAGAGGGGCAAACTTCCCGAACCCCTTCACGTCGGTCGCCAGCGGGGGCTTTTTCTCCATGATGGCCTGGTTTCCCAGGGAGAGGAGTCGACTGATGGTTTCGTTGCCCGTGATCGTGATCCCCAGTTTCTGAGTCAGGAACACTTGCAAATCGTGTTTCTTCTTGGCGGCGTTGTTCATTTCCTTCAGAAGGTCGTCGTGGACTTTGGCTTCGGGATTTTGATCCTTGAGCTCCACCAGACAAGCTTCCAGCTGATTCTTGCGCCATGATTCGGGAGGTGTCTCTCCGAACTCCATGATCTTCTGGCGAAGGACCTCTTTGGTCATGCCAGGCATCTTGACACGAGGTGAGGGATGTCACACTGGCGTTCAGACTTTGAGAGAGGTTCAAATCTGCGGTCGGCGTGAGTGTACTCTGACGATACGAATCCAGGGGTTGTTGATGAGGCCTCGTTTGCTTGACAGGTGGCGTCACGTTTCCGGGTTGGTCCTGAATGACATCAACAGCAAACACTGAGGATTGAAAGTGGCACTTACTTGATCTGACTACTTGTCCCTCCCAAGGCTGGTCAGCTGTTCCATTTTGCCTTGGAAGGAGTTGTCCCTATTCGGATCACGTGACTCAAGCAAGCCATGGAAGGGCTTTTCCCTACTGTGGCTATCCCTATACACATCGGAGGTCAGTGGAAAAACCTGATGGCCACTTGAGCTGAGTTTTTTTTTGGAATGAAGAGATTTATATGAATGTTAACCTGAGCATCCCTTGCGTAGGCCATTCTGCTTGGGGGCGTAGGTGGGCGTAGGCATTTTCAGGTGATTTGATCTGGCGTAGGCTCTTGTGTAGTCTTCTGTTGACTGAGTCTTTGTTTTTTAAATTAGATTCACTGCAGCTGGTGGTTGGGGAAGAGTTCTTCAAAACCTTGGTGGGTCACATTCTTTTGAACCAGAA
Source organism: Durusdinium trenchii (assembly GCA_963970005.1). Lineage (NCBI taxonomy): Eukaryota > Dinophyceae > Suessiales > Symbiodiniaceae > Durusdinium > Durusdinium trenchii. The sequence goes on from CAXAMN010021719.1 coordinate 18,391, forward strand.
AGGCCCTTGGGTTCGGCATGTTGCAATAATGGTTGGTCAGCGAACACGATTTTTTCATGTTGCCGCCTATGTAATTCTTTTTCAGGTCAGGCTTCCTTCATGTACATCATGTACACCCGGTCGAAATAGCATGGAGCATGACTCTGAATGCGCATAGCACGCAAGGGAAGATATATACATATATAGTAGTATATTACGAGATGTCACTACACAGTGGGTACAAGACACCATTGACAAACTGTAGCCTCCACCATGTCGATGCCCAAAGCTCCTGCCTTTTGTGGAGTACGGGGCTGCGCCGGCTCTTTGACAGAGAAGCACGTCTCGGGGTTTTGCGTGCTTGTGTGCGAGCTGGCAGCGCATCACCGGGCTTGGCTGGTGGAAGTTGACAAGTCATCCTTTGAGTGGGAATTCTGCACAGGGGGTCGAGGACATCTAAAAGGCAAACCGGTTGACAGAGTGCTTTGGCCTTAGAGTAGTCCATTGTCCTTCTTTTTTTCTCCCAAAAAGGTGGCACAAGATTGTCCCATGCTGACTACAATCCTCATGCAAGGTACCCGACAAGCCTGCAGTAGGAGAAGGGCAAGGGTCACAAGCGGCAAGTGGTACCGCATGTGCGGGATCTTCGCAGGGTGTCTTGGACGTCGCTGATGGTGCTGAGATTGCAGAGCCGACCAATGCCAGCAAAATGGCAATTCGATCAAACTGCAGAAAGACTTTCTTTGATTACTTTGCCCGGAAGCGCCGTTTTTTTACATGTTTTTTAGCACCCACGAAAAGAACTTGTTGAAATCCATGACAGCTTTTCCCAGGTACCGGACGATTCTTTACAGAAAGGTGCTCCATCATCACCAGACAAGGGAGAAGTGGGTCGACCTGACCAACTCAGTGGCTCGACGAAAGCATCCGGAGATACCACTTTCCAAGCAAAGCAGAAGCGGAAGGAGCCTGAGCCGACACCTCAAGTTGAAACTCCGAAGAAAAACTTGCTGCAACAGAAGCGCGATGCAGAAGCACCAGATGCCAAAAAGAAGAAACCATCTCAAACCAAAGCGCACGGGGAAGCAGATGTGTACGATAGCCCTGAGAAGGACTTTCCACTAAGTAACCAGAAACGATCTGAGTGTGAATTTTGCGGGCGCGCTAGATGCAGTCGGCAAGTAGGAGCTGCCTGCCCATTTTGTAAGCTTGCCTTGCGTCATGAGCAGGGGCATCAACGATTGGATGTTTTGCGGGATGATCCAGCCTTGGCGGACAAAGTCCGGCGAGCATCGCTGGAGCTGCAGAAAGCTGATGAGAAACCCAAGCCGTCAGATTCTGTGGACACTCGTCTGACTCGAATGGAGTCAATGATGGAAAAGCTTATGGAGCATTTTGGTTTGTCATGATTGCAAATAGACTGATGCACCAGTCATTGGCCATAGGGGGTTGATTGCTTGGGATGAGAAAAGGGGGGGCAAGTCCGGGGGCACGCGTGTTGGGTGACGTGATCCATCCTACGCACTCCTTGGCTTGAAGCCTTTTTCGTTTCAAGCTCAAAGGCACGAAGTTCATGTTTTATATGGAACCTTTGGTTTTAGAAGGTTTGGTTGAAACTCCCGCGTAGGCCTGGCGTAGGCCTGGCGTAAGCAAGGCGTAGGCGTGACTGCCGTTTCTAGACCCCTAGCCCACAGGGATGTGTTAGCTTTTCTTTTTAGAAGCTGGTAGGGCATAGTTTTGTACTAGTCTTTCGTCCCCGCTTCGCGGTCCACGCTATGGCGCAAACATGGAAAGACTACACGGCTCCCTACAGGTCTAGGGTAACGCGAGGCCTGGCTGATTCCATCATGAGCAAGTCCAGCGACGTGCATGAGGTTGTCTCCATCCTGTCTGCTGTCATCAAGGTCATTGATCGAGAAACTTCGCTCTCCACCCAAGACATCGTTTCAGGTCTACAGGCTAAGGTGGCATCTCCTGATAGCATCGCAGAGGAGCAGGCCAAGAAACTCCTGGACAACTTGGGGCGTCTGCGGGAAACAGCTGGCTCTCACCACATGGCAGTCAGACGCATTTACAACGTCTTTCTGCCAATGATTTGGATTTCGCTGTAGTGCGCAGTGGTTTGAACCTGCAGGTGCTCCAACAGAGTGGGTACAAGATAGCCAAAACTCTCTTCAACAAGGTTCAGCAGCTCCAAGGAGTTATCAGTGGGAGTGATGTAAAGCATGTTGGCCGCAAATCCAAAGTAAACAATGACAAGGTCATCGCTGCCGTACAACGCATTGTGGAGAAATATGCCAATGATTCCAGTAAAGTGGTTGTAGTCCGTAAAAATGGCCTCAAGCAGCTGGTATGCGCCCGGCTCCTGAGCAAGAAGTTGGGTCGCATCTGGAAAGAGGAGCCGGAGCTTCGTAAGGAGGTGGGTATCACAGCCTTGCGCACCATCATGCGGGTGCATCTGCCTTCGTACCGCAAGCCTGGACGAAAGACAGACGTTTGCGGACACTGTCGTGTGTACAAGCGGCATATCATCCCTCGAGCCCAGAAAGAATACCAGAAGCGCAGGGCACAGTTGACAAGCATCGCGCCCAACTACTTTGAATCCTTCGACTCAGACAAGCAGGTCGTGCAACTGCAGGAGTCCGCTCAAACCAGTGAGGTCATTACGCGGGCTTACCGGTACATTGGTGCCAGGAACGCCAAGAGTGAGAACGATCCTGATCGCCAGGGATTGTCCCGCACTTCCCGGTTAGAGTTGCACCAAACTGAAGCCAGAGCCTGTCACAAGCTCAAAGGACACATAGAGCTCTTGGAGGCATACTCCTGGCACAAATTATCAGCAGACAGACAACGAGAATTTTCCACAGCCTTGCTGGACAAACTTCCTAACACAGAGGCCTATATGCACTTCGACTTCAAGGAGAACGTGCGGTACCCCATGGCCAAAGAAGAGACAGGGCAAGAGTTCCACGCCCAAAACAAGTTGTCTCTCACTGTGTTTGGATGCACTGTTCACAGTCCAGGGCGCAAGAATTTCAACTTCTTGCTTGTATCTGAAGTGCTGGACCACGACAGTCAGATGGCCCGGCTCCTTCTCTCCAGAGTTCTTGCGGTCGTGCAAGGCAAGCCGGAGTACCAGTGGTCCAAGGTACAGCGTCTGCATTTAGTATGTGACTGTGGCCCCCCACTTCCGCAGCCGGGAGTCGTATGCCTTCTACTTGCATGATTTACCTAAAGAGCTTCAAGTGCCTGCACGTCGGTCGCATTTAGCTACGAAAAAGTACATTTTCTTACTTTACCTTTGCGCTTGCTAGTGAACCTCTGTTGTCGCTAATGTACTTCATCGGAGTCTATCTCAGGTAACAGTGCATTTCCAAGGGGAGCAGCGCGGCAAGGGGCCGGTAGACCGACTCTTTGGATGGGGGGTGCTTGGATAGAGGATTTCTCGCAGAAGCAACCCATTCATGGTCTTCGCGATTTGGTGCAATGCTACCGTTCAGGGGCCCAATATATGGTGAACTCCGACCCTACAGGGCCAAAATTCCATATTGAAGCCTTTGACCCTGGAGAGCTTCGACCTGAGACTCGTACCTTTTTCCAATGCCCCGGCTTCTTGACTGTTTGCACACTGATTTCGTCCCAGGATACGCTCATGGCATCCGCTTAAAGAACAAACTGTTCAGCGACTCTGAGGGGGGCTGTGCTCCATGGCTGGTTTATAGGGACTAGAAACCAAGCAGCGCCTGCAGATGAAGAGCCGGACATTGCCGACAACAATGCAGATGGAGACGACTCGGCACCAGATCCCAAGAAATGGCGTCGTGGCTTCTGGAACTCTGAGAAGACATGGGAAGAGGTTCTGGCCCAAAGCCCGGCCAAATCAATGAAATTGTAAGGCGGCATGGATCCCAGAAGTCTGCCCCGCCTCCTGTATTGCGGCCTTTCCGCTCAGAAGTTGAGAAGGCTTTGTCTGCTGCCGCTCTCCGGCTGCGTAATGCTGCCGCCAAAAAGCGTCGCCAGACAGCTTGCCTAAGGCAGGCTGCTAGCGATAGCTCCAGTAGTTCCGACGCGTCTAATTCCTCTGACTCTGACTCATCTGCATCTTGAAAAGTCCCGCAGGTTATCTGAAACCCAATGGCAGCGTAGGCGCGCAGAACGTTGTAAGCAAAAACCCCACGCGCGTAGCCTCGGCGCAGGCAACTTTGTTTTCCCCTTGTCCAGCGTAGGCTCCCATTGTGGTGGCGTAGGCCATAGTAGGGTCATGGCGTAGGCAACTACAAATGATAACACCTCACATAATAAAAAGAAACCCTGCTCACTTGGGGTTGTTTCCAACGACAGCGCGCGGTGTGGGTCAACGCGTTTCAACAACATCTGGATTCTTCTCATAGTCAATCACAGCTGCACGGCTTCGCAGTGAAGCGATGCTCAAGAGAATGGGCTGATTGGGGATGTCATGTACATGCACCTTCATGGTACTCATTCCTCCATGCAGCGGAACTGGCAGCTGGGCGGTGGACAGGCAGACTGTCCGGCCGTTGTTCCCAAATCGAAAGCTCGGCCGTTCCGAGGGATCAACATGGATGTCACGGCTCCTCCCTTGTTCCGCATTGATGTCGTTGATGTGGGTCAAAGCATCCACACTGCCCACTGTAGAAGTGGCTCCAGGACTCCAGGATCGATGATAGCTTTGCCTGCCTCCAGAAGCGAACCCATCGCTAAGTTGGCAGACTCTTCAAAATCTCCTGATGTGTCTTGTGATGGTGTAGCCATTGACTCCATTGTATCACCTGAAGCGGTGGCAGTGAAGGTGAAATGCACTGCTTGTCGACTGCCTTGTTGTTCTTCACGTTTGGGACAGGCGTCTGTCCGGTGGGTACCTCCGCATCGGTCCGATCTGAGGTCACTTTCTGATTTCCATTTGACAGTGCTCTCCCGCTTCATGGGGTAGAATTGTCGGCTCTTTCGCATCATGGATTGTTTCTCCCGAGCGTCACGGAGTGTCCTCCGGGCACCTTGTATGGCGGCCAGTGCTGCTTCTGATTCACGAGTGAGGTAGTTGTACTCTTCAATCTCCTCTTCGGTCATCCATGTTGGCGCTGGCGGTGGCATACCTTCATGCAGGAAGGCGTCATCTTCTTCATAATCTTCGGCGATGAGGGCTGAACCGCGGGTCTGATCCCGCTTCCTGAGGTCCTCTTCAGTCCAGTTCAGCTTGAGCGCTTCCTTCACTTTCTCAGTAGTGAAGCGATTCTTCAAGCTGGCGATGATGGTGGCGCGTTCAGAGCCATCAAGACCTGAACGCTGCAGCAGCATCCACGCCACGACGAAGTCTGGTAAGAACTTTTCGGCTTCCACCGATGCGTGATCTGATACATCGGCTTGGTAGATGTTCTCACTTGTCATTTAGTGTGAATTGCCTTTCTCCCATGACCTCTGGTCATTCCAGTGTGATAGCTGTTGTAGGATTAATCCCACCAACCATCATAGGACCACCATTGAGGGCGATGCCACTGTGGGTCTTCTTGTTGGGCTTCTTCGGTGGTGTCACCTTGCTCGGCCTCAGGCCGTACTGGATTGGATTCTCGTGGACTGTGGAACCCTGGTTCATCTTCTTCTTGATGAAGCTAGGCGGCAGCTGCACTTTGGTGTGACCTGGTGCGACTCTCTGATGACCTAAAAGCTGATGGCCTTCGGCTTGTGAATATCCCTTTCCATATTCTTCGATGGCCTCTGCTAGTGTCCTTCAAGCTTCGTAGAGAGCTTCATCGACAATCCAGGCGTTCATTGGCGTTCATACACTCCCCTTTTCGTCTCTTCACCTGGTAGAAGAACTTGGAGATCGTCTTGCCTGCTTCTGCTAAGGTCGGAGCTTGTACTCGTGTTCGTAGGAAAGCCAGCAACTCGTGAGCGCCCCACTCATGAGATATCCACCCCGGTGATTTGTGCTGGACTGCGGTCTTGGCAACTCCTTCCAAGACTGATTGAAGTCTTGGACCTGCAAGCGGTCTCTTCTTCCATTCCAGTGTCTCCACGTAGTTCAGCGCAGCTCTTTTGTATGGTATGTATAGGTCGGACGACCCGTCGAAGATGGGCACCCCATCTTTGCTGTACCTAAGTTCAGCCATGCTTGTCACCAGCGACTATGGATCTCCTCCAAAACGATGTCCCTGGATCTTCGCCCGGCTCCCCTCTTTCCAGAAGGAGCCGGGCTCCGCTACCATGCGAAGCACACGGGCGCAAGTACCCCTCGGAAGGAATTGTTTCTGTCCTTGCTAGGTGGGGCGCTTGAGTCGAGACGAGATCACCGAAAACGAGTGAGTTCGCGACCCATGAATGCAAATTCTGCATGTATATATATATATGTGAATATAATGCGGATACATATACAGTATATATGCATACGGCAATAGTAGGCACTTGCTAGCATGTGCGGTGCATTTCAGGTTCTGTTTTGCGTTTATTGTTCTTGTCATGCGTCATGCGTGATGTATTTTTTTTCGTCCTTGCGCAAGAGTTGCAACCACTGTGCAACTCAATTCAGCCAGCTCTGCAGGTCTGGGGAGGACTCACAGTCGCTCTGGCATCATTGCATCAGGGATCAAGTTTTGTTTGCCCTTTGGCGAACAAGAATGTCCGTGCAACACTTGGTGTAGGTCTTGGACATCACTCACCTTTAGTTTAGATTGTCACTGTTTCTTTTTCTAAGGCCCCGGGGGGTACTACTAAGCTTCAGTAGCTACTAGCTATTTTGCGCGCTGAAGGGTTCAAGCTTAATGATTTGGCACCTAGTGCCTGTTTTTTTTGGAACACCGAAACAGTATGGTCACATTATTTGTAGGAGTATGGTTTTGTAAGTACACTGAACCACTGAGTGTTGTTCATTGTGACAGTATGACGGTTGCAGAAAGCACCCACTTGATAGACATGATCAGGCATTTCCATGTCACCAAGGTAGAAATTTCACGTCTTGGCAGTTGTTCAGTCTGGACAAAACAAGTCAGAAGTGCATAATATCGCTAAAAACCCTGTTCAAGGGCTCAATCAAGGCAGACATTGATTTAGGTTCTGGCAGGTGAGACAGGTATGAGGCCTATATAGTTGCATGCCCAGGTTAGTGGATACTGGAGAGTATTTTGCGCAGCAATCTTGGCAAAAACTCCGTGAATGAATCCTCAACTACGCATAGCCCAGCAGTGGCTAGTTTTGATTGATGGTGCTGTTGGCAGGCTGGAGTTGGATCCACAACCGGACCGTGTGACTATGAAGAAGCGCAGTTGGAATTCTCAGGAGCGGGGTGTTTGGTGGTTGGCCAAACCTTGCCCAAAATGATCCAAAATGGTAGTCTTTGCAGGCGCAAAGCAGGGCGTTTCCATACGGTCCAATACGGTTCTGCTTATGTCACGTCATGTTAGTGCAACTTGAGGAAAGAAGTTTGCGGGAACCCTGTGCGAATCCAGGCTCTGCTTGAATGGTACCAGTTAGTACCCAGTTCTTATATGTTGTTTTTCTTTCGAGTCCAATGTCCAAGTGGCTAACAGCAGATGCAGGGATCGCTGTCTGATTTGAAGTCGAGGCCAGACCTTAGCTTAAATATGCTCAAACCAAAGTGATGGGGTCACAAGGGTTGTTGTTTTCTTCCTTTTGTTTATGTATAAGACGCGCAGATACACATTCTTACTTGTATGTGGGCCAGAAGCAGTTGCCATCTGGGCCGTGCTGCGACCGCAGAATGACAGTAAAAAACAATGCAAGAAACAATGCGCTCTTCATTGGACCCAGCCTGGGATGGTGTGCCTCTGATTTCAATGCAAAGCTTCACGTGACCATCACACCCTTACGCTCAGGCATTTTCTCGCTTCAGGGCGCAGGGATGGTGATCTCCTGCATGCTTTTTTGGACTGTGGCCACACACAGAGAGTGGATGAACCAGAAGCTGCAGTACGATGTAGTAGATGGGAAGTCCACTTCAACAAGCTGAATCTCTGAAGCGTTCGCTTATCGGCGGATCATTTGCATCACATTGACATGCCGAATCCTCAACAGACAGGAACTGGGTTTGTATTTTTAACATGTGCCCGGGGTGCCCGGTATATGTAGTGTTGAGGTGTCATGTTCGACTTAGGCCAAGCATACCCCCTCTGAAAATGCTACTACTTTAGTCTACGCACCGCACGAGGCGTACTCCGAAATACTCCATAGTCAAACATCCCTGCCCGGGAACGTCAAGACATACACTCCCCATATGATTGGTGAAGGTCTAAATCCTTCCAATTATTAGTCACCGAAACGTCTTACGCGCGGAAGAGGGTCAGACTATGTACAATCAGCCCGTTCAAGAGTTCGATGCATCCTTGGGATTCAGCAAAGTGGCCAGGGGATCTTCAAGATGACCTCGCTTTTGTCGGGGAGCCGAGTCAGACAACATTTTCTCTGCTCAAGCAAAAAACACAAACACTTTCTTGGGAAGCTCGACAATACCGCTTGGGAACGGGGAGAAGGGTTATTCAACAAGGTTGCTTATGTTGACTTTTCAACAAGCGGCTAGCGGCTAACACGCATCGTCGCAGCCAAAATGTCTCAATCGTAACACTAGTACTGGGAGTGATCAAGGCTATATATATATATATATTAATAACTATATATATAAGATATCTTTAGAGTTGAGAGCCTTCATGGCTCCGTCAGACTCCCACCATGACACGCCAAAAACCATGGCACTGGTCCCAAAGGACTTGCCACTACCCTTGGGCCAGGAGATCAAGCCACAACTCCAATGACAGATACGAGGAGAAGCCCAAAAGTCGGAAGCCCAGTGCTCCTATCGTTTTTTGGGGTTTGAACTTTGAGCATTTTGAGCCCCAGAGATCTCTGTCCGTCAGACTATCAGATGAAAATTCGAAGGTTTCAAAGTACGAAGCTTTGTGATAGCAGATTCCAAAGCTAGGACCAGGAACTTCATCATTTGTCTAGTTCTAGTTTGTATTGCGCAAGATGTTGCCTCGACGGTGGGCTGACTTGCTCGACATACCTTCTCCCATAAGAGAATCGAGAAGTGGGTAAGGTCAGTTTCTCAAAGTTTGTAGCCTTCGAGGTGGTACCTTTCCACCAAACCTTCTTTCCTCTTGTGACAGACAGGTTGTCCCAAATGCAGCATTCTTTTCCAAGAGCTTTGCAATGGAAACACAGCCCCCTGGAACCAAGATGAAAATTAATTTGGAACAAGACTAAACAACACCGTTGCTCAGATTACAGTAGAGAGCTTCTAACCGTGCGTGCAAGGTCCCGGCAAAGGCCTTTTTGAAACTGTTCTCTACATCATCGTAGCAGGAGCTAGATAAAACAAAACTAACCTTGTTTTGCCCGCAAGATGCTTGGCACCTGCTGTTCTAGCTCACGAATTGTGATACGTTTCACGAAATGGTCTTTGTAGCTGTTGGAGAGATCTTCCTTATGCCGTAAAGCATTGTAAAGCATATAACATAACAATACATAACATATATATTAAATATATACACAGTAGTTCCGGATCTATGTTTGAGCTCAGCTCACCTTTCTAGGCTCTCGAGACGAAGAGGAGCCTGAGGCAGGGCATGGGCGGCATGGTGGGCATGGTGGGCGGCTGGGCCACATGTTTTAGACCATCTGGACCAAGGCCTTACACTCTTCATCTTACCGAATCTAACCCAGGAGGTTTCTCCAAAACAGGGACGCCCAAGTTGTTTGCAGTTCTTGAGGCATTGAAGGCTTGAGAGCTGAACATGGTTTCGTCAGAAGCATGGAACGGCCTTGTTCCTTTTCCAGAGAGGCTGTGAGTGTCGGACGTTGACCGAGGCCGATCCAGAGAGTCCACCATCAGAGGCGCCATGTGGAACGACACAGATAATCGGAGGATAATCTTGAAAGGATCTTCGTGTTTGGACTCCTGATACGAGGAGCAAAGGACGCTACTAGGAGCAAAGGGCATCGCTACTAGGAGAGCAAGGACGCTACTAGGGGCTCCTGGCCTTACTACTAGGAACAAGAAGCTACTAGTAACAAAGGACAGATCCCTAAGATTCAAGAGCACTTTGTAGCCATTCAGGTGGAACTCTGGAAGTCTTCTCATCTCGTTTTTTGTTGATCAATTGACGCTTAGTGAGTCTTAATGGAGGAGTAATAGAAGTGCATGTACTGATGTACTGCTCAATGCCACTCAATTGAACAGTTTGTATTCATGCATAGCTTAATTCTGATGCAAGATGAGTTGTTCCTGAGTGTCCAATGTGCAGCAGAGGTCCATCATTTCCCCTAGACCCCTGGGGTCCGTCCCGGCACCGTTTTTGCACACGGGGGGATGCTTTTGTGGGCAAAAAGGCTAGACTGTGACTAGTGTTACTCGTACCAATTACTTTTATCCATTTTATATATTAGATGACCAAGGATGGCACAGTCGCTTGTTGGGTCCCTTTGGGGTCTATTCATGGCCCTCTACAGTTCATTGGTCACCAACTCAGAATAAGTTGGGTGACCTATTCTCCCCGCATATAAAGGAGAATATCAAGAGTCTCCGTGGATGAGGTTCTTGCTTGTTGCTTTGTGTCAGATTCCTTTTGCCGCATACCCTTTGGCACGGCATTTTCCGCTACGCTCCCTCTTAGGTGGTGCCGAGTCTCAGCAGGGGCTTGCAGCACTTGTGATGCCATAGCACAGTAGAGACCATCTCAAAGCGTAGATGGCCAGATCAGCTGCCACTGCAGAGCCATTGGTGTTTACTGTCGTCGAATCATTGAACATTGCTGCTGAAAATGTTGCGGTCGGGTTTGTTGGGGTTGCGACTTGCGACATCACCAAGTCTTCTTCAGGTAATGTGTCAATTGGCACAATCTATATAATTGATTAAGCATATGTACAAATTACATACGCAAAACAGAACAATTATGTGAAGGTATCCTCTTTGGACTCAGCAGCAGCTACCAATCACCAACACGGGCTGCAGGTTGGCTTCGAATCAGTTTCACCCACCTGGCACGAGGCCAGGAGGCCTTTTGCACCTGAAGGTGGCGCGCACCAGACGTGCGATGAGACATTTTGCTTCGTATTTTCTTTAGTTCCTGCCCAGACAAAGGCTCTAACTTTGCTGGGAGTGGACAAGTTTCTCTGGTATTTTGCAGCAGCATGTTGCAATAACATGTCGTAATGCTCCGCCTCCTTTGCCTCTCACTGAAGCACAAGGTTTAAGCGCCGCCGTGCTGCTGCGCCCGTACTATGCACCAGAGTCAGAGATGGGAGAAAATATGTTCGATTGCAAGAGGAAGGGATGGAGGGAGGGCAGGAGGGACGGGGAGAGAAAGAGGGAGAGAGAGAGTGACATGTCCAGGGTCCATAGCAACGTGAGTTCTGTTAGGAAATATAACATAGTTTGTTTTGTATATATTTATTGCAGTAAGACATGGTTGCGGTGTGTTTGTGAAGCGAGGGGACAAAAGAACAGCCAGACAGGGCAACACCGATTCGCAAAAACTGCTCTAAGCTTGGCAACAGGCCAACAAGTTGCTAGCACAGCCCACTTCAGAAGAAAGACCGCCAGTTGCGCTGGTCCTTGGACACGCTCTGATTTGATCTTCCTGCAAGTCTGCATACTTTTGCAGTTACTAGGCGTATTCAAGCATTCAATTACTTCCTTGCCAATCCGAGAGGGTGAGTGTGCCTGCAGTGCTCCGTGATGCGGTGGCCAATAGCTCCAGTGTGGTCCGAACCTGGTTCGTTTGCTACTCCTAAACTGTGGTGGTCCACTGAGCTTCCTCCTTTCTATCGCTGCACTGTCAGTGTCAGACTTGCCGACCCTCCCCATGGCAGTTCGACAGCGCGAAGCAAGATTGAAAGGGCTGCTTGTGATTTACAGAATTGGGAGAAGCGTGTTTTTGAGCACTACTACTTGTCCAGATCTCGCGACTTTGCCTCCTTTGTGCGTGCATGTGCGTGTGGGTGTTTGTGTGTTCGTGTAGGAGATGAAGCAATCCAACGTAGTTGCTTCAGAAGACATTTCCGCCTCCTTGCGGAAGCCTACTTCCTGCACCACCAGATTCCCTTTCTTTTCATTGCAACAAAACGAGCAGCGAACTGAACTGCCTGCATTCTTCTGCCATTTTCACCCTGTGAGTTTCTTGTGTGCACGGCTGGGTTCTGGCCTTTTGGGAATTCACGGCGATTTCTCGAAGCGTCAAGGTATACTATTCTGATCGACTCAGCCTTTTAGACATAAAATCACACTCATTGCATGTTTCCTTAAGTTCTTCCTAGAACTTCAAGCGGCCCATAAAGGTGGGCAATTGAGTGCTAGTAGGTTGGAGGCCATCGCTATTAGGTCGGAGGCCATCGCTAGTAACTAGTAGGTTGGAGGCCATCGCTCTTGGAGTCGCAGGTGACCTTTTTAAGTTGAGGTGGAGAATGACTCAGTCAAGCTTGCTTGCTTGACAACGTCTCTCAACATTCAACGGGAAAAGCACTGTAATTACCAAAGGACAACTCATGCCAACAGAGGTGCAAGAAAATAACGATTGTATTCAAAGTGCATTGGACGTTTCACATGCCCTAAACATGAGCTTATTCGGCACACATATCGCCCGCTTGTGTGGCCAGCGCGGCCTTTCGCTGTGGATGCCCGGCACAATTCGATTGGCTTTTGGCACGGTCGCCGCCATGCGCGACATGGTGCACCCTGCGCTTTGCCATGCTGAAAGGGGGTGCCATCAACCTTCTTACGCGGGACTGTAGGGCCTTCAACTGCAGGTTTGCTGACAGATTCTGGCCACAGCCTGTTCGAAAAGACACCTGCGGCTCCTAAGCAAGTTGCCTAAGTCAAAGGCGCATTGGTGCGAATGGTGTTGGGGGCACGCTCGGGCAGAGGCGGAAGGTGGAAGGCGCCGGCGCAGGTGTCGGAGCAAAAGGCCTCGGTACAGGCTTTGCTTTTTTGCACTTGTGCTGACATGCGGTCATGGAACATGTTGCAAAATCGGCAGCAGCTGCGTGACGTGAGTAGGCACAGCGGCGCAGCGACGAAACTCCTTGACAACGCCCACCCACCCGACGGCCTCAGAGTCGCCAAGTTCCTACAGTGCTACAGCCCCTCGCATCCACTCTCCTTTGCTTTGTGCCAGCACCGCTTCTCGCCGCTTCGCCCTGCGTCACTGGTTTGCCTTGCTTGTTTTTGAAACACATGAAAAAAATGCGAGTAGGGAGACGATTGAGCAGGAACCACACCGCGGTGCATCAAAGAGGAGGGACCCCAACGTGTTCGGTCACCGAAAAAGGAAAGGGACACGAAGAACGTGCGAGGGGAGAGGTGCACCATGTGTAGAACGATCGTGTGATTCCCAACCTAGCTAGCTAGATCATGCTAGATCTAGCTAGCCTAAATTGCTACCCCCGGGGGCGCTCTCTCTCTCTCTCTACCTTTCTTGCGTTTCATGCCGCCAAATGTGCAACAGTTACTCGGATGGCAGCTTTCCAGGCGACCATGACGATTCACCATGGGAGAAGCACCAAGTCAATGCCGCTGCGTTTGTTGGTGGTCGCCACCCAAGTTGCTTTGTTCATGGTGACATACGTTGTCGCCTGTTGCTTGGTCTTCCTTTTGTCAGACCTGATGTGACAAATCCACTCTCTTGAGATGTAGAAGTCGATAATGGACGGCTTTGACCTCAGTTTGCCCGAAGTCTTCGTGTCAGTTCTCTGTAGGGCTCTTCTGAAAAACGAAATCGTTGCTGTTGAACTCTCAGCGCATAGGTCAAGTAGACAATGAACATCTGTCAAAACCATCACCAGGTTCCTGATCGTGATGCAGTCGTCGTTTGTGTGCTGCTAGCTGCTAGCTAGGATCACGCTCAAAATCTTCTGGATCGTTTTCTGTATCACCTCTGTTTGGATGGTTTCAATGGTTTCAAGCTCTTTTCCTTTCTGGTGCCCCATGGAAATTAAACTGATCAATTTTTTCGTCTCTCCTGTGAAAGCTTCTTGGTGTTGAGATCTGCTGGGTTGATCGCTGTTGGAAGTCTCAAAAGTCTGACCAGTAGTACGTAGCGTCTTGTTACTAGTAGTAAGGTGCCTTGCTACCAATAGTTTCTAGCTACTAGTCGTAGTGCCAGGAGCTACTAGTAGCTTCTTGTTACTATTCTCTCACTAAATCTTGAATCCACAAATTGCGAATGTGGATGCGTATACTGTTTCAGTTTTCCTTATTGTTTTGCTCCCTACATGATTCCTCGCGCTGCTGAGCTGTCGCTAGGCGCTGCCTTGGGCACTTCTTCCCGAACTAGGCTTCCAACATGCAGCATCTCTGCTATGCCACTGCGGCTCGCATAAAGCTCTCATTCTGCACTTGACAAGGCTATCGAAGATTGCAACTTGCATGATGAAACAAGTAGGCTGCTGTTCAGGAGAACCATGCAGGATGCCGTTGACGTCCGGATCACTTTACATCCTGCCCAATTGGATCCAATTGGCATCTGTGCAAATTTGAAGGTTATAGTTATATGATATATTTTCAATGTTTTCAATTTTTCTTTGTTGTTCGATTCTGGAAGATCCCAATGATCACTTGTGGTGTATGCCAACTTTGTTCCTCCGGCCATGTAGGTTGATAAAGTCTTCAATTATTGTTGGATAATTGATATTTGGCCTGTCTTGTGCGATGTATAGAGCTAATCCAAGTCCTGATCGGAACATCCGTTGATCTTGCTGCATTCCTTTGGCTTGGTAGGCGCTTGAGTAGTCGCCATCGTTCAGCTCTCAACAATGGGGTGTCAACTTGATCACGATGAGCTAAATTTCTCACCCAGCTTGGGAGATCAGATCATCACCATCAATTCACGTTGCTTCACTACTGAAAGAAAAGCATCCTTGATGTTTGCAACATACAAGGACAAACCAAGGATGTTTCCACAAGTTGGGCAAAACTGATTTTCATCTGTGTTGCCTGTCCCACACTCTCGTACCACAATCCGGCATCTCCTTTTCCACATGCATCTGAATCTCCAGTCGGAAAGACATGTACAGTAGTGCGCAGCAAGAACGCCTCTTCATTTGTTGCTGCTCCACCGGCTGCTGCCAGAACTTCAGAATGTTGTACCCGACTGATCTCCTCTAAAGTTGCTTTCTGGTCCAACTGGCTCAGCTGCTCCTCTTCACGGAATGGCAGGTCACAGGTCCATCACGTTCAGCATGGTCACCACTGGTCTTCGCGGTCCTGTCCATCTCCACTTCCAATTCTGGATGATGCTCAGGATCGAACGTCCATGCTTCCAGCCGGTCAATCTGCTCGTCAACGTGCATGACCTCATCATGATTGTCCTCCACCATGTTTTTGTTTCCTGCCCAAGTCGGTGAATGCAGCTCTTGCCTCTTAGGTCTCTCAGCAGTTTCCTCACTATGTTCGTAGTGTTTTGGTTGTTGTTCCTCCTTGCTTTCAACGTCTGTTTCTTGTCTTCCTTGGAAGTGCTAACGCTCATCGGATCACCATCTGCGCTTCTGGATGTGTCACCGCCTGTTCGTGCTGCCTTCGGAATATGTTCTTCTCTCTCTTCATCATTTGCTGCCCTGCCTGCAATGCTTGGTTCATACTCATGCTCCTCTTCGCTGTCAGGATGGGCCTGATGGTATTCCATCACTATTTTCGCATACTTTCGTTTCTTATATAGCTTCTTTGAAAGGAAAATAATCGGGTGAAGGAAATTCACGAAGCTTTACCTTCATGGTTCCGTGGGTTGCTACTTTCCTCATAGAATCGGGTAGAATGTCCCAACCAAAAGTTCCTTGTCGAACTCCTTCGCACAAAAAATTGAACTGCCCTTGTCCTCACCAAGCGAGAACCTTCAAATGCGACAATGTCTCGATCAACTCCAAATTGTTCCTAACCAAATCAAAGCCATCGTCTCTCATATTTGGACTTGAGTTCATCTACCCCTCACTCTGGGTACCTTGCTTTTCCCAGGTTCTTGAAACATAACTTAGTTATTGCCAGCATGTGACGTAAAAACCTGTCTTTTGACCATAACCTTCATTTTGACCTGAACAAGGTGTGATTGTCCACTTGGATGAGAGAATGCCACCAATTCCAAACATGAACCACTGCCACACTGCCACCAGTGATTCAAGCGGATCAAGTGGTTCAAATCAGTGGGCAAATTGAGCATTTGCCTGGTATCACACAGCAAATCACAAATGAACAGGAGTTCAAACATGTTCAATCAAAAACATGTCCATGCGCCACCAAACTTAAGAGGGTTGCAAGTATTCTCAAGTAGACTCTCTGGCCTGAGAATGCCTGAGACATTCCCACTTCAGCCGGGCTCTCATTTTGTGCCACCGCTTTGGTTTGCCAGCATTCTTTGCTAGCACTCAGAGGCACGCCTTGACTCCTGGCAAGAGCGCTTCTTTGGAGACATTTAGCAGGCTCAAACCCTTGGATCGAGAACAGGTCTCTTTCTGCCCATGCCCAGAAAGCCCCGGGATTCTTTGAACACCCTGGCCCAGCTTTGGGATAGTGCCAAGGATCTACGTGAAGTGGTCCGAAGTGAAAAGAAACTCTTGTTATGTGATGGCCCGGTTTTTCACGCCACTGTCAAGTCTTGCTCTCAAAACTGGGAACCCATCTACGCAGCACTTCATCTGACAAAAGAGCGACTCGTCCTGCAGTAGTATAAACAACTGCTCAGCTTTAGTGTCTTGTGCAAACTGTCTTGGAATATATGTGCGTTGCCCTCATCAGCCCTGCATATAAGGACACTTACTTTGCCAGAGGTCACCCCTTTGATGGCTCAGATTGCCAACTTCTACCGTATGAATGGTTTGCAGCCTGCTGATGACCAAGTCTACCGGGAGGCTTGGGGATTAAAGGCCGCCTGTGGGCTGGTGAAGAGGAAAGGTCGAAGACATGAACTATCAAAGGAAGCATGGATGCACAAAAGCATGAGCATCCATGAAGCCTTACCCACATGATCTCTTTTTGTTGGGTGCGCAGTAGGGTTGGTGCTCGGCCCAAGGACCCGAATTTCCACAAGCTCTTATTGGTGTACTTTCCTGAGCTGGAGGCTGGATCACTGTAATGCAGTGCTGTTCTTAACAAGTTGCCCTGCAAACCCACAGGGGACAATCTCCAACCTGGATCTTAGTGAGCCGGCTGAAGCGGAGGAAAAGGAGGAGGAGTCCCAGGGATACCACGACCGCTTCTCTATTGGTCTACTTGTTGTTTTTTATTGGTCTATATTGGTCTCACTATCTAATGTTTATGTCCGGCTTGTTCATCACAGTTTCGGTGCCGAAGGAGCCTCACGACGAGGACCTGGCCTTGGACCACGAAGAGGACACAGGAGATAGCGTGGACTCTGGACACGGTGCAGAGTTGGAAAACCTTCACCAGGAGATTGCTGAACTCGAGGATCGGGTAAATGCAGTTGAATCAGAAGAGATTGCAGATGCCTGCCACCCAGGGATTGAAAATCAGCTGGGCTTAGATTCCGAAACATCTTCCGCCGTGCCTGCCAGTGCTTCAGGGTCTGTGAAGCCTCTGGAGGAACATCATCCTGAAGTTCCAAGTGGCGCTGTGGAAGGCTGCACTTTGCGCAAGGCTACGCCTCTCAATTCCTCGCTACAAATCGAGGAGATTGAGTCTGATGATGATATTGGCCCAGGAGGCCAGCCACACAGTGGTCTTGTTTTATGCGTGGCTGCCACGCCAAGTTTGCAACCTGAACTTGACAGGTCCGGAGCTCAACGACGTAGACACTGAGATTGCCTGGATCAAAGCAGAACTCCAGAGGCAGGAAATGGAGTCAGTTGTCATGGCAGCCCAATGGGTTCGGCCTGCCAGGCGAGCTCAGAACCTGCCCTCGAGCCACGCTGCTTTGGGAGGCGGGGTGTTTGAATTTGACGAATGCCAACAACTTTAGCTGTGAAGTCACACCAGCCATTGCTTGCTGATCAGGCATGATGGTCGTCGATGATTCTTTGCCTTTCCTTGGGAACATTGACGCCGTGGAGACACAGCCACTTGCGGTGGAGCCTGCGCCGTCCCCCCCAAAGCAACTGCGGATGGAGGTTGGAGTGGGCGCCGACCAGGCTGACGCCAGTGCTGAAGCCAAAACGCTTCCCAAGGCTACCAATGAGCCTGCCTTGAAAGGGTCAGCTTCCGGTTTGGGCGGTCCAAGCAAGCCTTTAGATGAACCCACCACAGTTGCATGACACGGACAAAAGATTTTTTTGGTATCGCTTTGTGGATCTGAACTTAAGTCCCGCCTTGTTCATGATTTCTGCACATCACCCATGACCCTTCCTTCCCAGTTCAGCTATCTAAGGTTCTCAGCCGCCGAGACCAATTGAAGACGCGCGCTACTGCCCAAACCAAAAACAAGAAAAACAAAACAGCTGATGATGCTGACCCAACTGCTGGGCCAGATCGTTCCAAGAAGCAAAAGCGTAAGAGACACGCAACTTCCAAGAAGCCCCGTGGACAGAGCACCAAGAAGCCCCGTGGCCGAAGCACCAAGAAGGCTCGTGGCCGGAGCACCAAGCGTGCAGCCTCAAACTCTTCAAAACCTTCCGGGAAGGTGAGAGAGAGTGAAGTGGAGGTTCGTGAGAGTAAAGAGCAAGTTGCCGGTTCCAACGAGGGAACCAGTCGCAAACGCCAGAACAAGAGCAGTAAGCAGAGTGAGACAAAGAGTGGCAGAAACAAGACACCCAAGACAAAAGCAGCAGCAAAGGCTAAGGCTAAGGCAACAGCCAAGGAGAAACCGAAAGCCAGCAAACCCACTGGGCGGGGACGGAGCAAGAAAGACCAAAGTGATCAGGTAGAAAACAATTCGAGCAAACGTGCTCGGAAGTCTTCGAAGAAGTCAGGGAGTGAAGCCGCACCTCCCACCAGTACTGCCACCGCTCCTCCCACCCCGGCTCCTCGAGAACCAGCAGCTGAGGTACTCGAGAATGATTTGCCTCATGATGCCAAGAGCAAGCGGGGACCCAGGGGTAGGAAGGTTGCAACTCCCCAACAGCGACCTCCTCAACCCACTGTTGAAAGTGGAGTGATTCCGGAACTTCTCAGATCTTTCAAAAATGAGCTTTCTCACCACTGGAAGATGGGCAAGACCAATTTGAAGAGGGAAGACTTCCCCCCAAGATCTTATGAGAGATCGGGAATCAATGGGTACTATACACGGGCACGGCCAGCAGTTGGGTTGAGGGTCAAGGGCGCAACTTGGCGGACAAACAGGGAGTATGCCAACTTTTCCTTCTCATTGAAAGACACATGCAACATTGGTTTGGCAATGGCCTGCGCTGTCGCCACAGCTACTTAACCCTAATTGGGAGGGCAGGGTTTCGTAAGAATGTCCACGGTGGATTTGGACTATGATGGGTGTTCAACAATCAATGCAATCTCTTTTTCTGGCATCTTCCCACAAAAGATCATACGCGCGTGCTTTTATTGGGCAAGGACCAAGCTTCACCCTCAGCAAAAATTGTTTAAGAGATCCCCCGACCAACTGGAGTTGTTTGTGTGTTCTGGAGGTCTGGTGTCTGGAACTCTGAGCCCTCGTTTCTTTTACCTCGATCTGGGAAGGTGTTTGGGTCCCGACCCCTCCACAAACAATGGGGGACGCTGAGGCTTCGCACGTTGATGGCCTTGAGGATCCTGTCG